>JBBPDA010000152.1:3448929-3460037 GCA_037974385.1 Arnoldichthys spilopterus
TAGTGCCCGGGCCGGGACTCGAACCTGAGACCTTCAGGTCTCAAAGGCAGTGTCCTAACCACTAGGCCACCACTGTGCCTGGTAGTTATGCAGTGTGCACAAGTGTGTTCTCTGTAGGGCAGGGGTCATCAGTCTTACTCACTGGGGGCTGGTGTGGCTGCAGGATTCCATTCCAGCCAAGCAGGAGTTCACCTCATTTCATCAACTGATCACCTGTTTAATGACCAAACAAGTAAGTTAAGATGAGGTCCTGCTTCACTGCAATGAAAACCTGCCTCCACGCCAACCCAATGTGAATAAGACTGGTGACCCCAGCTGTAAGTGATGTGTATTACATGATGCTGTGACCATGGGGTGCCCAAATTTAGCATATGGCTGTATCTAGAAAATGTAAGAGAATATCAAGCTTCAGTTCACTGAAGTCTGACTTATACTCTGTATCTATGATGGCTGTACAATCACAGTGACGAGAAATAGCTGCACTTCTCAAATAGCATAGTACAATGCACACTCTAGTCTTAAAGCCTGAACTTGTCCAGCTGGTCCTCTTAGCCTCTCCCGCAGTATGATCGGCCCTTATGGACCTTCCTTTGCTCCTCTGAGGATTTAAACATGCAGTCTCCTGTCAGCTACTGACCGTTGAATGTTAGTGTTATGATGTTATCATGCATATCAGTGCACTATGCAATCTTCTCTTGCCGCACAGGCTACAAATAGAGATTTATGTCCGTCTGGGCTGCTAGTAATTATTATTTTTAGCATAGATTCAGTTATACTGACACTGATTACAACTAAATCTGTGCTAAAATAATTATTCATAATAATGATTAATCACAGACACTGCAGGTTAGTTCTAGATTGGGGTAATTTTCATTAAACCAGCATAAAGAAGTTTCCTTTTAGTCAGTAGCAGTCTAACATGGATGTAATTTTAGAGCAAACTGTGTCAGGGCTGTGCTGCAAATGAATAACAGGTGGTAAAAAAGAACCTTTTTCAGCAGAAATTTATTGAAAGAATTGCAGGTGTTTTACACAAAGTAAGTGCCATTGGATATAAAAACCGCAACAGCATTAGGGGCCACAGTTCTAAGGCATTAAACACCACTGAGTAGTAAGAAGTGAAAGTGACTTCACACCCCATCACACAAAGTGCACCACAACAAAGTGTATCCTCTGCATCTAGCACACATGAAGCAGCGGGCAGCTGTTAACAGGGACAAGGGTAAATCAGTGGTTCCTGGACCAGGGCTTGAACCTGAGACACTCAGAGCACAACCATAATAGTTACATACAGTCAGATAAAGGATCTGTTTTTGAGTAAACTTTTCTCTTGATATGTGTGATGTATTGAGTTTAAAGAGGTGAATAATGCTTTAGAGGCAGCCGAAGTGGTCTGCAGTGTGCGCCGTCTGGCTGGTGGATGATCTTCTTCAGGATGCTGGGGGTTGTGGCTGTTGCCGGTACTCTGGGAGGTGGTGCAGAATCCACCCAGCTGGAGCCAGGAGAGCAAAAGCGAACACAGACATGATGAAGAAACTTTGCTGTGGGAAACAGAGACATGGAGGAAAACCATATGAGACAGTGAACACTTTCAAATGCAGCTATAAATAATTCCAGAGAAATTTAAATACATCTTTAAACTACAAGGCCTGTGTGTAGGCCCACACTTTCTCCCTCTTTCTATAAGACCTTCTACTATTGGAGGCAGGTCCTTCAGTGCCATAGCCCCCAAACTTTGGAAGTGTCTTCCCCAGTCTTTTTGTGATTATTTTCCCTTTCTACCTTTAAATCAGAATTAAAGACTTATCTTTCCCGAGATTACTTTACTACTGACGTGGAGCGGGACGGGCTCAAGGGAACCTCAGTAGTGCCTGAGGCGGGACTTCAACCTGTGACCTTCAGGTCTCTAGCACAGCGCCCTAACCACTAGACCACCACTATTTTAAGCACCCAGGAGTTTTGATTCCCTGAAATTGGATGCATAGAATTCAAAGGTTCTTCTTTAGGTGAACATATGTGTATATTAGTTCCATAGTATTTACTATATCATTTATGATAATAATTACCAAATAAGCTTACATTTTTTAATGGCTTAATAAATGCAGAATCCCCTTTCATGTGTTCTACACAAGGACTTTGTTTTTCATTTGATGTCATTTTAATTTTTCACAATGCGATTACACTTCACTTATTACTAAATATTGCACCCAGTCCATTGGCCACCAGTGACAAATTTACCCCTCTCTGCTTAATCCAAGTGGACTGAGTCAACTAATCAAGGGCTTGATGATTACATGATGAGTGTACAACTCAAACTGTGTAATTATCAGTATCACATGATGCATTTGTTACTGCTTAGTTGTTCAATTTCTTATTCATTTCTTTTTTTTACATTATTTACTTTTTTTCCTTTAAAATGTTATCTAGTCTCCTTTCAGAGAGATCACAGTTAGATCAACATAATTATTCTAGAACAATGTGTTTACTCCTTTGTTGTTAATTTTACTGTGATGTGTTTACTCTTGCAATTTTGAGCTATAAAGTAGCCCCATTTATATCACACTAACATTAATCATGTACAGTTGATAATAACCGATAAATAATCTTTTTTTATAAAGCATGTTTAGTTTTCATGTTTGAAATCTATTTTTATAATAAAAAAAACATTGAAATAAAAAAAAGTGAAATGTATGGAATATGTTGCATCATGGAATACATGTGCTGTTTTGCTGAAATCAAGAAACATTATTTAATACTACAATTCTTAATACACAGATTAATTACACTAGTCTCTGTTTAACTCTTCTTCATGGCCAGTGTGCCATTAAGTCAGCTGAAATGTGTAGAACCCCTCAGTAAGTACCAAGCCACTCACCCCAGGTCCGATCTTGTTTTTGGGCGGCTTGCTGTAGATGCTGGACCTGCGCTTCTGCATGATGATCCTGGCCTGGGTCATGCTCCTGAGCTGCATGGCCCCACTCAGACCCACCAGCATATCCACAGCAAGGGGGACAAGGTCAGCGTACGGGATAATGGGAGAAAAGAGGGAGGTGTGTGACAGAGAGACAATGGGAAAGAGAGAAAGAGAGAGAGAGAGAGAGAGAGAGAGAGAGATGGGGTGCTCACTGTGTGCAACCCCTCGAGCTCTCCTCTCAAGTGCTGAAGAGAATGTAAGCGCATCCTGTTAAACTCACCAAGATGCGGACATTATCCCTCCAAAACCAGCCCACTCTGAGGGAGGGGTCTGAAGGAGGCCGGCTGGCCTGCCACACAGTAACTTTCCCACAGAGTCACTTCACACACATACACACACACACACACACACACTGCCTGATGTAAAAGATTCACTGGCTGCTAAGGTCATGATATGACTCAATAGACTGATACATTGTCGCTGATCTAATGCAAGTCCGAAAATTATACCCAGAAATCAAAAGTGGCAAAGTGTGTATAAATCTGCAGTGTGCTCCAACCTCTTTTAACCTTACTGGAGACAAATGTTCAGACTTTTAAAAGTCAAAGTCAGCCTCAAATTTTATTGTCATCACTCAAGACAACGGACAATAAGAGGGAGAAAGTAAACATCCTGAGCAACAGTGTTTATTCTGCAGTTCTGGGCAGATGACTTAAGAAAAAAAATGACAAATTACATGACAGAAATGTAACCAGCAACATTATCATTTAGCTTGAAGGATGCCATTTAATCTGGTTGCTTTTGGACAGTTGCTGAACAAACATTTTTTATTTTTTGGTTTCATACTGATAAACTGTTAAGGTTAAAATCTGAATATACAAACCTAAAACCCCACACCCGCACACATCCATGCTTTCTCTCAAAACCAGTCAGAGTGACACAGCTATTATGCAGTTTATGAGCACACTCCTACGGCTCTGGTTACTATAGATAGATAGATAGATAGATAGATAGATAGATAGATAGATAGTCTATCCCTCATAATGCAGATTGTATGTAGTCTATTATTCTGAATGGTGTAAACTGTAGCAGCTTTTAACATGGCCAGATTACAGACAGTGTGCATAAAATATCTTGGACATGTAAAGTACAATGTAATATTTAAAATGACTCTGATGAAGTTAAATATGCAATATGTACTGTGACTAAAAGTACATTAAATTAAATTAAATATGTGTGTAAATGTAAAGTAACCGTAAAAAGCAAATGAAGTAAAATGTAATGTTAAGTGACTGTTAAAAGCCAATACAAGTAAAATGTAATGTGTAAAGTGACTATAAAAACCATATAAAGTGTAATATAGCTTTAAAAGTAAAGTAGTAAAACTTTTAGTCAACTAACAAAAGCACAGAGAAGAATGTTCCAGTGTTTTCAGTGACAAACCAAAATGCATTTTGTGTATATATAAAGAAATTTAGAATTTGATGCCAACAACACACTGAAAACATGTGACAGAGGCATGTTTACAATTGTATTACATCATCCTTGCTTTTATATAGACTTTTTAATAGTTTGGGAACTGAAAATACTAATTGTTGCAGTTTTGCAACTGGAATTTTTACCCATTCTTGCTAGATAAAAAATTTCAGCTGCTCAACAGTCTGTGGTTGCCGTCATCTGATTTACCTCTTTAATGTGCCTTTAATTTTGCCTCTTTAATGTGTCATTTTCAGTAGGAGACAGATGTGAACTACTGGCAGGCCAACCAAGCACATGCATTCGGTCTCTACAAGGCCACAATGTTGTAGCGAATGCAGAATTAAGCCTATCGTTTTGCTGAGGTACCATGGACTTTCCAGGAAAAAAACATTGCCTTGATGGCAGCATATGTCTCTATTAAACCCCAACATACTTCTGTCATTGGTACCTTCACAGATATGTAAGTCACTTTTGCCAAGGGCACTGATACCCCCCCCCCCCCCCCAATCCATGTAATGTCTTCAGAGATAAAATGGCTTGTGCTATCTATTGTAAGATTTTTTCTCAACTAAACAAGCTGGTTCTTGATAAGAGCTCTCAGAAAGTCTGCTTCCTGAAAGGGGCCTGCCACTAAACAGAGGAACACCTGGCTGTCTGCTCTATGTACTTTCAGTGCCATGTGGAGCACAATGCTGTCCAAATTGTGATCTGATTAAGAGATTAGATTAAAGGAACAGAAAAGTGGGGGAGACAGCCCAGCTGTGCATTCTCTCAGCAGCCTGTAGCATTATGGTTCATTCATATTAGTGACAACATTAGACAAGCAGATCTTTGTTGTCATGTTTTGCCAGACAACACTTCATTCCTGCCTGTTGAAGGATGATCTCCTGAGAATATGTGTATACCAGGGTTTATATAAGCACCAAGCACAGTCATTACAGTAACCCTCTCAGTTGCTGTTGTTGTTGTTAACGTGGTAATTTTACATTAAGATTTTTTTAGAAAGTGGCTAATTTCTTTAACATTCTATATTATTCTCAAAGGCCCTGTGCCCTGTACTGTTCTGTCTTACTCTCCTATCTGGTACAAGTCCACAAATATCCAGACACTGCCTTTAAACCGTGAATTTAGCCACTTTACGATGCACTGGTTACTGACACAGACATTTAGTTCCACACACACAGCTTAAATAACCTCCAAAGATGTGAAAGGTCACCATGCCTAAGGTCTTATTGCCCAGTACTTAGTGTTGAGTATAAAGCTTCCAGTGTAGCAGGGGAACCGCATCTTCTGGATTGACACCATACAGTACGTTTTGGTTCAGTGGTGTTTGTGATCCAAAATTAATCATCCCAAATCAGTGCCCACACTAGTCCTATTGTGGCTGAATGCAATCAAATCCTTACAACAAAGTTCCATCACCTTATCCAAAGACCAAAGGCTGTTACTGGAGCAAAGGGGGATGAGTTCCCTATTAATTCCCTTAATATTAGAGGAAAATTGGATGACCAGGTGTTGACAAACTCGTGGACACATGTAACCTATAATTATGTATAATGTGTTGGGGGAAGAGGTGTAGAGGAAGGACCAGTTTGAGCCAGTCTAGGCCAACAACATGCTACAATCTGTGTAATGTTAGATGAAGATCAGCCTGGAAGATCTCTTAAATCAGCAGGGGTTGTTCATATAGTGGTAAGTGAAAGTGACTATGTGTGACTTTGAACACACTGCAGCACCACAACGAAATGTGACCTTTGCATTTAACCCATCACACGCAGCAGGCAGCTACCAACAGCGCCCGGGGAGCAGTGTAGTGGGAAGATACCTTGCTCAAGGGTACCTCAGTAGTGCACGGGCCGGGACTCAAACCTCCGACGTTCAGGTCACAGAAGCAGCGTCCCAATGCTCAGAGCTGAATGTAAACAGGGTGAAATTGCCCTATTTTCCACAGCCTTAATTTACACAGAGGCTCTAAAGTTATTTACTTATCTGCTTGTGCACTTTTGTCTTAGCTTTATTTATTTTTATTGGTTACCTTTGTTTTTATGTTTATTTGTTCTGTGTAAAGCACATTCATTAACCTGTGTGAATAACAATTTTGGTATATAAATACACTTGCCTTGCCTTGCCTTTCCTTGCATAATTTCCCATGTATCAACAAGAATCTGCAAGGACGTGACCTAATTTACATTTACAAATCACTGTCGTTAAGTCATTGTCCAGTCTAAATCTTACCAACATTTAGGGATTAAAGCTGTCAAAGCAGTGACCTCTTGACCTTGCTTGCACAAATCAATTCTCCTACTGTTTGAAGCTGCCACTGCCGTGCCAATCAAAGAAAGGACTTTTAGGTATATATACCAGGCCAAATGGTTTCAAAGAATTTGAAGAAGAGTGACTATTTGTCACTCTGAACACACCCCATCACACAAAGTGCACCACAACAAAATGTGACCTCTGCATTTAACCATTCCACACTTGGAGCAGTGGGCAGCCATCAACAGTGCCCTGGGATCAGTGTTAAAGGATGGGACCTTGCTCCAGTGGTACCTGGGATGAGACTTAAACCTGCGACCCTCTGATCACATGGGCAGGTCCTAACATAAGCAATAAATATATATTCATTCCTTATCTTCCAACAGAGCAACAGAGAAAATATTATAAAAGAGGAAAGTTTTAGATCAATTTTACATTTACAAAAGGAGGAACAATCACAAAGAGACTGAGGGAGAGAGTTCCAGACTTCAGGAGCAACAGCACTGAAGAACTGGTTATCATACTGGAGAGCCTGGTATGAGGGATAGAGGGTAAACTGCTGGAGGAGGACCTGAGAGACAGAAGTGGAGTATGGCGAAATCAGTAAAAAGAGGTTTAGGGGAATGAGACCCTTCCTTTATAATACGGAATAAAAATGGCAGCCAGATCTGATTGCTCAGTGTGGCTAAGGACTCTTCCAGCATAGTTCTAAATGTATTGCATCTTTTGAAAAGATTTGCATGGCAAAAAAGAGGGAGACTCTGAAGGGTCACCAAATGTGGCGTAACACTGGCCCTCCAGGACTGGAGTTGACCACCCCTGGTATAGGTGCTTTCCTATGCAATTTTCTCATCGTCCACACGGGGGAGGCCGTGCACTGTTGCTCCTACCAGACCGTGTAAACTAGAATTACTTTCTTAATGTTCAGTTGAAGTTAAAAGCTGGCATTTTTTCTCCCTTATTTAAACTATTATTCAAATATATACCTAATTATTACATAATACTGCATATTCGGATTTTTTTTACTTTAAGTGGTTAAAAATCTTTAAAAATTCTTTCCCTTATCCTGCAAGAGCAATGTGCGTCAAAAAGTCGCTAAAAGGCACAAAATCGCACTTTGCACAAGAACTCCGCTGAAATTTTACATTCCTCACAGGCCAATATTAATAATTGCGTGTACTGATGCATTAATCCCCCCGTGGAGGATGGAGAAAAAGTGGTATGGGCCTTTTAAACAGATCAACAGTGCGCATTTGGCTCAGTCAGCGGAGAGTGGAAGGGGAGCGGGGGGCGCTAGCTAAGCTAAGCCCGGCGACGTTGTGCGCAGTCGGGATGGCAATCGTCCGTTTTTGGCGTAGTTAAAAGCGCTCATGGGGTCGAGACATAACTGTAAAGCGATGCCGTTCGCTCGGCTGCTTACTCCGACAGTGTTTGTGTATTAAGACGCGTTCCGTCTGACCGACGACGGCAAAAGGCGAAGTGGGAGCTGGGTTAGCTGCGGGCATGACGAGTCCAGGGTCGGATACTGTAAAAAGTGGCTAGCTCGCTCGCTAGCGTCAGCTAAGCAACATGGACGTGTCTGTACTCATAAGACGAGGAGTTTTAGGCTGAACTAGTTAGCTGTTTAGCTTAGAAACAACGTGCGCTGGACGAAACTCGATCGGGACGTGAAAATCAAATTATAGAGCGGCCAAGAAAGCCTGGACGGATATTGTTTGGTTCTTCTCGACGTTGAGGGAGCGTAAAACTTGACCGAGGTGAGTAACTTAAGGCTATGAGCTTTCCGTTTTACGTGCTTGCTAATGTCCAGTTTTTCTTTCCAGAGGACTCACTAGCTGCAGGTTACACATCATCTATTTCGATACCGGGAAGCTAAAAGACAAACCGAATAACAAAACTGTTTGGTCGGTATTTATTTGTCCCCTTTTACCGCGGAGCGGGGCGACATTAGCTCACTCGCTGAGTTGGAGCGACGTATTTATTCAGCAGTAGCTAACGCTAACTTGCTAGTTAGCATCGTAGGTTAGCTGCCCGTTAGTAATACGGTGATGGTGGTAATAATAATAACGAAAATGATAGTAATAGTCATATAAGATGAACCAAGACGAGAAAAGACGTGCTGGTGACTCTCTAAACTGTTTGTCATGCTGAACATACAAGTCGCAGATTTGTGGTTTCCCCGTAACTTTTCACACAATGTGTGTTTACACTCGCTGAAAGCTAAAACCGCACAGCTCTGGACTGAGTTCAGGCTTAGTTGTGGCAACACAAGCGTCTTCATATGCAGTTGAAGTTGTAAAATAGTGTAAAAATACTATGTGTGTAAAAACTTATGTGCGCGATAAGGTTTGCGTGTCGTTGTCATGTGCTTTACTTCTTAAATAAGATAGTAAATACTTGTAAATACAGTTCTAGGGGCATCCAAGCTGGCTCACTGCAGCTCAGCCTGTCCTGCCTTCTCCCAAGCACAGAGGGTTCATTCGCCTCCACAGTGTTTCTCTTTCCCTTTTACTTCAATCTTGCATGCTTATGGGAGCTTTAAAAGCTTTTTTTGCAGGTTGTCTGCTAAATTGCTTTTTAATGGTAACATAGGTGACTGTATGAGGGAATTTTTTTTCATGTCAATGCAAATTGGTGCCCGGTTAAGCTCAGGGCCTTGTTGAGAAATGGAACCTTTAACTTTTTCTTGAGGTTTAAATTGGACACTTGGTTATTTTTTCCCCTCATATAAATAGTCTTAAAGGGGATGTCCACACATTTTCCCCTGCATAATTCAGTTGTGTTGTGTCTGAGGATGTGGAGGCTTTTGGAGAGTCCAGAATTGAGTAAACACTAAGGCTGGGCAATATGATATTTTTTTTGTTATTGTGTTAACATTGCAATATGCCTCTTTGAGAGTGTCAGGATCTTGTCAATATTTAAACACCATTTAGGCATGCACCACGATCCCGATCATATTGCTATACGCAGATGTTTGCTTGCAAATTTAATAACTGCATCAGACAGATTAGATTTAAACGATAATCGAGGCCGATTCAATTACTCTTGAATGTTTAGGTGACCTAAAATTTCTAATTTCTAGGCTTATAGAAGTAAATGCAACTTATATTCTGTGATTATAAGTGGATGTCCTAAATTTGGAACTTTTAAAAATGATTTTTAGCTACATTATTATTATTGACCTTAGCAGATATTGGAATCATAATCACTTTGTTTGGCCAAGTGTGTTTGCATACACAGGCAATTTGTTTTCCCGCCGATGGCGTCTCCCTAGTACTAAACAAAGAGTGCACAGGCAGTGCACATAGATGATACAGACAATACAGAACAATACAGTACACACATGGTACAATATGATGCTGTATAGGTAATATTCAATACACAATATTCCAAGGTTACACAGTTGGTCTGAATTACACAATATACAGTGTTCTTGTGAGGTGCAGTACAATGTACAGTATGCAGTATGTGGAACAATATAACATGTACGTACAGTTACACAGCATATAGACTTGTATACATATGTTCTTATATGTAGAGTATCCAATATACAGTATATATACAATGTAAAGTATGCAGTTATACAATATATAATAACTGAATTATCTGTGCCTGAAAAATGTGAGCTCACGATTAGTCCTGTGTGACTGAATTTACTGCAGCCAAGTGTGTGAATTGCTGAACAAAGCTAGTTATAGTCCACATATTTGTGGCACTACCGGTTTACTCCTCTCCATTCTAACTAGAAAAATATATAAAATAAAAGACATTGTGAAAATTCCTTACAGTACTTTGGTATTATATTTCCACCATATCGCCCACCACAGTAGACACCACATGTTTGAAGTTGCAGATATGAAAATTGGCCTAACTTATGTGACAAAACATGAGTGAATATTATGTATGAGACGTATTTAAAGAGTTGGCAAACTTAGATTAGTCAGCTAAAAAAGGCTGTGTCACTGTCTGATCTTATTATAGGACTTTTATCTGTTTTGTCTATACACAGAATGCACAAGATTGCAGATCTGATCCTCACACAGGCAGCCTCTAGCTTGTGTTCATGTTTTAGTTAGGCGTCTAGTCCTGAACATAGCTTAAAGATCTCTGGAAACTTGCATTATGCTTAAGGCCATTTTTTTACGCCTGGTCTGCATCCTTCGGTCTGGACCCTGGATCAATTTGGGGATTGTTTCGGACAGCGGCTCATTATTCAGGTTCTTCAGAACCATTGATCAGTTCTACAATTCCACATTTCACATTTGTGCGGAAACTTGCAAAACCCTGCTTTTTAAATGTCCTTTTGGTACCAACATTTTAACCATAGTGAGCAGCAGTTATTGCTGTTATTTGTGGGCAGTGGTGGCCTATTGTGGGCAGTTGTGGCCTAGTGGTTAGGACGCTGCCTTTGGGACCTGAAGGTCGCAGGTTCGAGTCCCGGCCCGGGCACTACTGAGGT
>JBBPDA010000152.1:3460137-3477971 GCA_037974385.1 Arnoldichthys spilopterus
GTGTGATGGGTTAAATGCAGAGGTTGCATTTCGTTGTGGTGCTTGAGTGTGTTCACAATGACAAATAGTCTCTTTCACTTTTCACTAGCGTACCTGTTCACATTTGTACTTCTGATTGGATCATGCATGTTCATGCCCGGTGTAAACAAGCAGTTTCCTCCAGGATCAATAAAGTATTCTGATCCTGAAACCAGGCCTATGTCAACCCCATTTGTTGAGAAGTGTAAAAGAAAAGTGAGAGTTTGCCATGGGGGTTGGGTTTTGCCATGTTCTAGACAGAAGTTGGAGTGGGTGACGTCGTATGGCCCAACTCTAGACAGGAGGCCCACTTTGAGTTTCGATGATTTGATCAAGCTGTTGATCCTGGACATTTAAAACATTGGTGAACTTTTAGATGTAGCCGGGTATTTTTAAAATCGGTGATTTTCCGTTTGAGTTTTTTCGAAAAAAAACTCCACATGAGACCGGTTTTGGAAATCTCTGTAGAAAATGCAAAAAACGACATCAGAAGCATGCAAAGCGACAGGTGGCACGAGGCGGCTTCTTGTGGAGACACAAACTCCCATTCAAAGTTCTCCAACCGCCCACTGTTCCGACCGGCTCTCGTCCAAAGACGGCGACATCATCGGTGGCGGGCACTCGGGTTTAACCGCGTCTGTGTTAAAGCTCAGTTTGACGCCTGAGGGAAGTAACCATAAGTGTGTGTTTGGGCTGTAAAAAGTCCTAATAGCAAAGTTACCACCAAGAGTGTTTTGTCTGCGTGTGTCCCCTCACTCATGTAAACGCACAGTGACGTCAAAGGAGATGAAGTCGCACAGATTTGACGAAAATCCTCATTTTCCTCGTCCGTGTGTAAACACAAAAGCAGTGTCTTATTTTTTTAGTTGCCAAAAGAGCTGTTTACGTGTGGACAGAAGATAAAATCCATAGGAAATGCTACGTTTTCAAAAATACCCGGCTAAGTGTGGACAGGGCCGAGGACTGAAGGATCCAGTGTGGTGAGTCAGTTCGTTCAGTTGTGATCTTTCCTGGATTTGTGCTTTGATTCTGTTGACCCCGAACTCTTGGACATCATACTCCAAACATTAAAAAAAAAAAACTGTAATAACCTACACACATAATGAAGAATATGTTGGAGAAAATGTCTGTATGATCTTTGTCAAACACTAATGGCATCATATAGTATTTGTTCTACTTTCCTGTGTCTTGGGAATATTTCCTACCAGTAATTAGGACAGGACTGATCATTGGAGTAAGAAATTGATTCTAATTAAATTGAATAATTTAACACACTTTGTCGAACTGCTGTGTGTTTCTTTTGGCATTCAGTCGTCTTGTGTGACCTGTGGTGCTTCTTCTCACTGGTCTATCACTGGTCCCTGCACTGCTGTCATGGTTGGGTGTATTTGTTGGACCTGGGACGGCGTGTGAGGTCTGGTGTGGGAGAAATTTGACAAATATTATGGAAATAAGTCGATTTTTTTTTTTTTCTTTTTTTTTTTTTTTTTTCTTTTAGTGTAGCGACCTGGTCCTTGCATGAGAATGTGAACATGATCCTTAGTTTCTGATTGTATCTGTGAATCCTATGGGGGAACCACCCTTTTTTCTCTTTGCCTCAGGGATATGCCGTTATCTCTTGGACATAGTTGAAGCCAGCTGGGAGATCCGGTCTCCTTTTATGTTGGTGGGGAATCTCATCAGTTCTTTCCTAGTTTCTGTTTGTTTACTTTGTTTTTTTTCTTGAAAAAACTCTTTTCACTAAACAGTAGGGGTGATGCAGTGAATTGATCTGTATCGATGCATTGACCAAAATAACGCACAATCCGATGTATCGATGTGACCCAAAAATCGATGGGTGTGTGTGTTCATTCCACAATCATGTCTTCATTTTACTGCGTATTAGCGTTTAATACTGAGAAGCCGCTTTTGACTAGACTGCTGCATTTGACTTTTAATAATAAAATATTCTAATAGGTTTAGCGCTGTCGCTTCACAGGAAAAAGGTCCTTGGTTCGATACCTGGGTCGGCCACGGGGCCTTTCTTTGTGGAATTTGTAAGCTCTACCTGTGTTCACATGGGTTTCCTCCAGGTGCTCCGGCTTCCTCCCACTGCCCAAAGGGTGCAATAGATTGACTGGGTACTCTACGTTGCCTGTACGTGTGAACGTGAGTATGTTGCCCTGCGATTGGTTGACCTCCTATCGTAAATGAACCCCGACTTGGGCCTGTAGTCAGCTGGGACTGGCTCCAGCTTCCCTGCGCCCCAAAATGGAAGAAGTGCTTTGGAAAATGAACGAATGAACGAATGTTCAAATGTCTGCATGTGTGAGTTGATTCAATTGAATTGATCGCAGACCCCAGTGTCCAACCCAGTCAACCAAATCGCATCAAACCCAATCGCATCGTTGCCTATTTAAGTAGCGAAAATGTTTCAGATCATTACATGAAGTAATCACATCGGCTGGAATCGTGATGAATCTTGCGTTGTACAACCCTACCAACCGGTGCCATCACTGACCTCATGTAGCCTCGATCACTCTGTCAGTAAACGTCTGCATTGCTTGGGATTTGTCTGTTGATGAATGAAGGTAAAAGATAATAACTGCGAAAATCTTGACTGTATATGTTTGTCAGTTCTGTTTGACCACCCGGACCCTAATGGGCATCAGTCAGAATGAATCCTTATTAATTGCCAGCACTATTCTTCCAGACGCGATTGCCACATGCCCGGCCTTTCTGTTTATTAACATGGCAATGGCAAAATGACCCGTGCTCTGTGTTTTGCTGGGATGATGCATTTTTTATTAAGCTATAAACCATCTCTGGGGAGCGCTGTAAACCAACAGCAACCTGATACTCCATGTTTTGTTTCTGCTCTGCAACGAACTATGATTGCCATCTCTGTTGTCTACAGAAGCTCTCTGGAACGTGGCCAGACTTTCCAGAAAGTATCCCGTTGTCTTGTACTGGACTGACCTTTAAGATGTAATTAGGTGGTTTACGGACTTGTGTTTGCTGAATCTCACATTTTCAAGAGAGGTTGTGTAAAGGGCGCTGCTGTCGAAGGAGGCTATGTGTCTGCTGACGAAAATGTCAGGCCTCATCATCAGCGGTAGGAACAAGACAGCAGGGAGGCATAACACACTTCAGCACGACTCCCTCATCCGTCCACCCAGTCACCGGACTCGCAGGCTCACGAGATTTATTTATTTTTCTGGTCCTGTTACTACTGTGGTCAGTAATAAATGTGTAAGGATGAGGTCACATACTAGTTCAGTAGTTTTAGACCCTGTCCACACGTAGCTGTGTGTTTTATTTTAAAAAGTAGCTTTTTCTGTGTGTTTCTGGCGTTCAGTCCACATGTAAACGGCATTTATGGTCACTGAAAACGGAGATTTTTGCCTACCAAGGTGAAGATTTTTGAAAATGCATTTACAAAATTTTTAATTTGCATTTACGTGTGGACGAGGAAGATTTTTGTCAAAACAGCGTTTCATTTTCTTTGATGTCGCTGTGCGCCATGTTTGTTCAAATGAGCGAAGTGATTTACTGCGATAGCTTTACAGCTTATAAACACACGTACACAGTTAGTTTCCATCTGTATGAAGGACACCGGCGTCAGACCAAGGCTTCGGACGTCTCTACTTTATTCCACACAGACACAGTCACACCGAGCACCGCCGGCAACGTCCTCGCGGTTTTGGACGAAACCCTGTCAGAGCAGTGGTCGGTGTGACAATTTTGAAAGCGACCTCGTGCTTCCAAAAGTTGCTTTGGCACCTGTTGCTTTGGCTCTTGACATTGTTTTACATCGTTTTTTGCATTTACGTTTGGACAAAGATGTTTTCAGAACTGGGTCTGTTTTTTTTTTGTTTTTTTTTTTTTCAGGCCCGGCTACGTGCAGACAGGGCCTTAGTTTGTTTTCACAGTTCGTAAGTGTGGAAATCCCACACACGATGTTCATAACGTGATGCCGCTCGTTCTCTTCGATTGCTCCGTTTGTGATTTTTGTTCTGGCCGCACATCAACCGAAGGCTCACGCTTCAATTTCCTTCTACACTCGCACATACACACATGAAAGATTCAAGGGCCCCGATGTCCTGTGCTCCAGGGGAGAGCGTGGCCGCGTGGATCAGACGACCTGCAGCTGGCCTGGTGTGGCTTGGCACAGTCCACGCTCATTAGTCTCACATAAGCCAGGCTGCCACCGCTGACAGGAAGCTGCCACAGGGTGCCAACACCCCTCCGCCCTCCATCCGACCCCCCCACCCCACCCTCCCTTGCTTCGAACTCCGAGAGGACTGAAGAGGAACTACAACAGTGGGTCCTTTATGCCGTCCATTTTTTTGTTGAATGGACATTACTTGTGCTCACTGGTCTGGTAAAGTGTTGTCCCCCAAACACATTTAACTTTCGATCTCCGTCTCTGTGCTCTCATGCTACCACGCATGCGTTCATTGTTCTGGATGCGTATTCCATAATGGCAGCAAGACGACCTCCATTTGTGTTGCAGCAACCAGCGAACACACACACTCCAGGTAAAAAGATGTGTCTCTTCTTAATTGTGATGATCGCGTGTTCGTTTTCTATTTTTGGAGACTTTTCCTTCTTTGTTCTGTTCATTTTCCATTCTTGAAGTTTCTTCCGGTCTGTACTGATCTAAACAGTGGGCAGTGGTGGCCTAGTGGTTTGGACGCTGCCCTTGGGACCTGAAGGTCGCAGGTTCGAGTCCCGGCCCGGGCACCACTGAGGTTCCCTTGAGCAAGGTTCCGTCCCACTACACTGCTCCCCGGGCGCGGTTGATGGCTGTCCACCGCTCCACGTGTGATGGGTTAAATGCAGAGGTCATGTTGTGGTGCTTGAGTGTGTTCACAATGACACATTCACTTTCCCTTTAACTAAAAAAGAGCTGTTTTCTGCATGTATGATAAACGTATCTGATCTCAGTTTCTGCACGGTCGGCGCTGTTCCTGGCTAAGAGATGAGTGGGCCTCGTGCTGCCTCAGTTCTGAGCTCAAGGCCAGATTAGATCTCCGTGCACACACCCACCATATGTGGTGCACCCTGGCAGCTTGAGGATGGCAGTTTGTTTGTGAGAGGAGTCCAGGGAAAGTCCCTGTGATGAGCTTTTTAGGTTGACATCTGTTTATGAAGCTAGATCGAATATCATGGGAAAGCAAGAATCCTGTCAATCTGTCATTTTATGGCCTTTTTTAAACTCCGCTGTAGTCTAAGAGGCATTGGGGAGCATCATCGACCTTTCAGAAACAGGTGCGTTCTCAGGAGGTTGGTTTTCCGTCTTGACCAACTGGTCCTGAGCTCAAGATGGCGACTCGTTCAGATGCTACCGAGAGAAAAGACAAAGGAGGCTAATGTGTTCACAGTTTTGAATCTGAGACAACTTTGTATGTTACGAAAAGATGCTTGAATTTTTAAAGCCCTTGCTCTCAGGGATGAAGACCGGTCGTTAAACATGCTAGTCATTCATTCTAGAGTGGCACAGCTGACTAAGAGGTTTCCTTCCTAGCGCTGGGATCCTGCAGCTCTCTATAGAGAATCCAAGAGACTCCGCTTTTGTCCCTGCTGCTGCAGTGGAGCTGACCAGTCATGAGGTTCTGACCATTTGCTTGGCTAACTGGGCCGTTAACGTTCTCTCCCAAGCTGCCAGCATGATATTCTTATGCCTTTGCTATTGAATGTTTGCATTGGATTCTACAGTCCCATCTCAGATCTTCAGAATGAACAGTGGACTGAACTCGAAGAACGAACGTCTGTGTTAAACTCTTCTTACAGTTTGTGCTGGGGAGGAATAAAAAAGTCTTTCTTGTGTCACTGACGGGCACCCTGTTGTTGCTGAGAATACATCAAAAATGGCCCCTGTCCGTTACTTACATAACTCCTGTGTCTGCTTCAACGCATGCTCTGGATCCCTGGAGCACTCAGACAGCTATTCATTTATTCCTTCTCCACTCCTGTCACTCATCTTGAGAGACGTTTGTTTTACCCGACGCTGTAATTAGCATTTCTTTCCACTGCTGTGTGTTGTCTAAAATAATGAGCTTTGTGTATTTTTTTTCCCCCTAGTGCACATTGACTCAGTTCGTCCTTGATATTTGAGGGTTAATGTTTTAATGTGTTAATTAATGTATTTATCCCATAGTAAATGTATCCTAGTTTGGTCCATGAGCACTTATCATACCCTGCACTGCAGCTCTTGGTGGTTTGGTGGTTTTATTGCTCGTGTACTTCCAAAAAACCTCACCTTTGGGCCTGTAATGCAAGTGCAATGGCTGTTCTTAGGGTCCTATTGTTACCCTTTCAGAAACAGGTGTCTTCTTGAGCAGTTGAGGGTTTTTTTCAGTCGTCTTTTGTCTTTGCCAACTGATTCTGAGAGCAAGATGGCGATTCCGTGTCCAACACTACATAGGGAATGATCAGTGATCTTCGTATATCCAGAACAGGCCATGTGTTTTAAAATGTAAACGTTATTTTAACTCTGGTTAAGTTGAATCCGATGTGTTTGAGCAGGAAAGTCACCAGACTGTACCACACTCCATCTCTCCATAACCAGATCTGCTGTCCGTACTGTACTGGTTAAAACCACGGTCTCAACCTGTTTTCTTCTGAGACCACCTTTGAACAAATGATGGTGTTGGAGAGCTACTCGTGTTTTCTGGTATTTACATATTTTAACATGACGTGACACTAAAGTTAACCAGCAGAAGCAGGCAGCTTTAACCTGCAGGAGAAACCCGTGCTGTCGTGCCATAAAACTCAACACTGCATTTTTTATTGAATGAAACACTGGTTTCTCAGATAAGGCACATGCACATTCATGCACACACACGTCCTTTAGATTTGTGAAAAAAAAACGTTGCTTTCCCCTTCATAATGAAAATTGTGGGGGTTTTGTTGGGTTTTTTTTTTTTGTTTTTTTTTTTCTTGACCTGCTTGTCAGATTTTTTTTTGTACATAATCTTTAAACCTTTAGGTGGTACTGGTACCTTGCGAGCGATGTGTTGGAGACCACTGGGGTTAAAAGAATCACTGACCCACTGGTCATTTATAGCAGTGGTCGGTTGATACATTTTTAGCAAGTAGTACATTGACATTGGAAAGCACCAGATGTTTAGAATTTTTGTAGATGCAGGTGAAGTGAAAAGTTATGAGTTCGCTAAAAGTAAGAAGAGAATTAATAGAATTTGTTTACTTTTATTTATTGAAATTAATTAATTTGTTTATTTTTAAATAATTAAGGGTTCTAGTGCCCAAGACCTGTTCAGTCACATTTCTCTGAACACTTCTTTTCCTAAAGAGGCATTTGTTTTTGTTTGTTTTTTGCTATTATTGCTGTAAGACGGGGCTTATAAGGCAGCATGACACTTTAGCCATTCTTAAAAAAATTGAGAGAACCCTGTATAAACTGTTCGGCCTAAACAATACAACAATATAACAAATTAAACTGCCTTGTTCACATTAAGTGATCTGGTCACTGTACTGTTCACACTACACAACATTTAAGGTTAATTCAGTTATGTAGTGTGAACAAACGGTGATGGGGCATCACCAACTACACCATCTCTCAGTACGACTCACACATGCAGACACATAATAATGTGAACATTTTATTATTAAAGGTCAAATGCAGCAGTTTCGACATAAGCAGAAGCAGCTCTCAGTACAAAACACTGCTCACAGAAAAATCGATTTTTAGGTCACATCGATACATCAGAACTTTTATTTTGGTCGATGCATCGATAAAGATTGATTTATTGTTACAGTCCTAGTTCAAAAAGCGATTGTTGATCACCAGTCCAATGTCTGCAATTCAGAAACAACCTTAAAATTGTGTAGTGTGAACGAAAAAGTGTTACCAGTTTATTTATTTTATGTTATTTAACTTTATTCTATACTGTCTCCAGTTGGCAGGTCGGTTGTTTGAATGAAGGGAAAAAGGGCCTTTTTAAAGTCCAGTGAAGGGATCGTTTAGCTTGGAGCAGGAGTATAAATTTACCAGTGTGGTGGGTTTAAAAATATTTTTTTATATATATATAATATATATAAATATATTTAATATAAAAAATTTTTTTTTTAAAACCCACCACACTGGTAAATTTTATATATATATTATAAACAAGTGAAGCGAAGTGTTAAGGGCCATTATCTTCTCACTGTAGGAGTTTCTTTATCATTTTGTTCCCTTGCTCGGAGTTTACTCTTCCGCAGTGCTGACGTACAGCAGTTTTCTTTTGCCTTTATTCAAGATCAAAGTAAAGTCTATTAAAACGACGGCTTTGATGTTGAAAACATTCCAGACGCAACATGAAAGGGAAAACCCTAATCAGTCAAAACATAGGCCCTACACATGTGCGCGGCCCTACGTTGTTTTGACTGGGAACGATATTGGACCCCACATGTCTGTGTTTTCTGTTTTCAGTGTCTCCCTCAGCAGGAGGCTTGTGATGACAAAAGTATCGGAGTAACCTGAGATGTTGGGTCCTTCTGGGGATTTCACAAACAATGCCGTTTGTGTTTGCCGAGCAGGGGGAGGGGTCTCAGGGATAGCCTAAATATCGTGACCGAATGGATAGGCGCTCAGGTGTTGAACGTGTACCTCCAGGAAGTTACGGCTATTTCTCTTTGAGCTGAAGCAAACACAACATTTATTTCAAATGTCTGCAGACCACGATTGGTTTTCCAGTTTTTCTCTCTTCTGAATATCATGCATGGGGGGGGGTTAAGCCTCCACATGTCCTGGCCTGTTGAGGGTATCCCCTGTGAGCAGTTCTTGGCAGCCTTGAGATTAGACAGTAAAATGAAGCACAGCCCCAATAGCTGCACAGAGCAATAGTTCCTTGCATGGGGGCGGTGTCTTGAAATAGCAAACTCAATCCCCAAAGCAACGTCTCTTTTGGCAAGGAAATGACAAAATAACATTATAGCCAGTTGACTTCAAAGACATTATTCAAGTGTTTCCAGGCGCCAGTATAATGTATTGTGCCTTTGGACTTTATTTTCATCCTAGACCTTCTTGGGTCAAGCTTTATCCAGTAAGACTATGTAAAGGGGAAAAAGTTTTTGGATCTGTAAAAAGAGGAAAAATGACATGAGTGGCAGGTCTTCTTCAGTGGCCCACTGCATCAATCTGCATGTTTAGTCCAGCAGTATTGCATAAAGACATTTAGCCTAATTTATGGATGATTTTATGACATTTATAGTGTGCGAAAGACGTTTTTTAGAGCGATGACATTCTGAAAATGATAATTGTCTTTCTCTTTCTTTCTTTCTTTCTCTCTCTCTTTCTTTTTCTTTCTCTCTTTCTCTCTCTCTCTTTCTCTCTCTCTCTTTCTTTCTCTCTCTTTCTTTCTTTCTCTTTCTTTCTCTCTCTCTTTCTTTCTCTCTTTCTTTCTTTCTCTCTCTCTCTTTTTCTTTCTCTCTCTCTCTCTTTTTCTTTCTCTCTCTCTCTCTTTCTTTTTCTTTCTCTCTCTCTCCCTTTCTTTTTCTTTCTTTCTTTCTCTCTCTCTCTCTCGCTCTCGCTCTCTCAGGAATGGCTGATCGTGCTCCAGTTTCAGCTCTTCTACACCATTCTGAATGAGTGATACTGTGAGCGAGTCCATGCATTCTCACTGGAGCGGAATGATTTAGCAGGGTGGCACCAGCAGTGCATGCCAATCGGAGGAGGAGGAGGAAGAAGGGGAAGAGGATGGGTGTTAATGCCTCCAGTTATCCTCACTCGTGTTCCCCTCGCTTCGGGGGGCATTCACAAAACCAGCAGACCCTCATAGGTAAATAGTATCATTCCTTTTCTCCATACTTTTCTTTGAATGTTTGGTGCTGTGAGGAGTAATGCAGTTGCTTTTCTAGTGAGCACTTCCTCAGACGTCTGTTCTTTTTGTACTAGGAATGTGCAGAAAACTCAAGTACCTGACTGGTGTGCCAATCTGACCAACTATTTGAGCAATTGTTATGAAAACACAGTATTAATCCAGAAGATATAGGAATAGCAGGTTCGGAGAGTTCATATACAGAAAATATACAGTAAACCAAAAATATTAAAAATTGTTTGCTGCCATTGGCAACCTGACAAACTAATAAGAATGCACAGTTACCACTTTTTAATCTCTGATTCCAATATGGGATATATATAACACCTTTTACCCTGATTACTGGCACTAACTCTGTCTAACCTAAATAGCAGATATGTGCTTATAAACCCTGATATTCATACAATCCCATTTTTTTACAATCCCAAGTTGTACCAATATATACTAAACATCTTAAACATACAGTAATGCTTAAAGTGTTTGTAAACCCTTTATAACCTTTCGTAACCTTTTTTAAAAGTTTTCTTGTTATTTCATACTGACTGCAGACCCCAGTATCCCACCCAATCGAATCGCATTACTTTAAATTTTATGATATCGTTTTCTAAAATATTCAGATCTGATGAAAAGTGATGATTTACACCCCTAATCAATATAGTCTGTCATTTGGAATTGATCAGGTTTATATCTGCCACATTTTGTAGGGCTGTAAAGGCCACAATTTATTAATTATTAACAGCTGCATTGAACACAGAGTACAGAATAATAATGGCTAATAAAATGAGTAAAACAAATGTTTTTTTACTTTTATTTTGTTTTTTAAATGTACTGTACTTGAATAAAATCTGCTAATTTTACCAATAATCAGGACAGCTTTGCTAGTTACATGAACCATAGCATGACAGTATTGTACTGTAGGCTAATGTACTTGCAGTTTACTCACAACAACCAAACTAACAGGGAGTGGTGGCCTAGTGGTTAAGACATTGCCCTTGTCATCTAAAGGTTGCAGGTTCAAATCCCGCTCCAGGCACTACTGAGCAAGGTACTGTCCTGCTACACTGCTCCACGTCTTGGAAGTCGCTTTGGATAAAAGCGTCAGCCAAATGAATAAATGTAATGTAAATGTGAACAAAGTCCAACACTTGAAGAAAGGATCAGATGCTAATTATGTATTTAGATTTCATTGCTAAGTAGAAATCTAGTTAGATTAAATACCATATAAGCTATAACCTGTGTGGTAAACCATGTTTTCTGCTGTTAACTTCTATCCTCATTTGGGAATCTGCATAAACATCTGCAACTGCTTCATTATATCTGTATTCTCTGTTGATACTGCTGATGTTGCATTACAGTGACCGTATCATTGCAGCACTATGAGTTAACTTGTTAGGAGAGAAACCTTTTGTTTAAGCTCACAGGTCCTCATTTACAGCTGCACTGCACTTGTTCACTGTCCTCTGTTGCTTAAGCAGTGACAAAAGCCTTTTTTAGCCTTTAATTTTTAGCACTGGAGACTCCGTTTACTGTATTTGTGCATTAGCGTGGGTCACCAGGCAAAATCCCCCTTTTAATTCTCCATGGCTAAACAAATTTACCTTCATTAACTAATTGAAATGTTTCAGATTACATACTTCTGTTGATGATGATCTCTTTCTGTAATCTGTTAGTCATAAAGGAAGTTTTTTTCATCTGGAGGCGAGCTCTTGTGGTCTTGTGACATGAACTTGTCCATAAAACGGCACATATTAAAAACAAGTTGAGACGTTTAATGTTTTAATCCCTTTAAACCAACTAAATTGACTAAAAAAAAACTGAAGATGATTCATTTGCCCTTATTCCCAAGGACGCACTTCTAGAATGACAGGTTTGTGATGATGTTTGTGACCAAGACACATTATAACCTTCAAACTAAGAAGAGCAAGGCCCTTCGTTGTCATTGTAAGCTCTAGATTTTAAAAATATTATTAAAATACTTCATTCTGTTTCTTGTGAATGAAGACTTTGATTTTTCATGATTCGTTTTTTTTTTAAAATACATTTTCAAACAACAAAGAGCATTTTCACTGAGGTAAAAAAAAAACTTAAAGATTCCTAGCCATCATTACTTCCGCATTGTAAAATCCACAGGAGCTTTTCTGAGTGAAAAGAGTAAATGTGGAGCTTAAGCTAAATAAGTGTAATGTTCTTCAGTTGTTTGCTTTACCAAGTGTGAGGCTTCTGCGTCCACCGCTAACGAACACATCTTGAAAAACTGACACGGGTCTCAATCTTTCCATGCTTGTCAGAGTTTGGCTTTTGTTTCCTATTCTCGTGTTTTTATACCCTTAATGTCCGTAGACCAGTAAAGTGATGATGCTTTCAAAAGTATAAGCCGTGCATGACAGCTGGCCCCAGAGAAGGAGCGGAACATTGGGCAGAGGCATTAACTAAGTGTCGTTTGGGAGACATCATCAGTTTATGTATGAAACGGCCTCGCTTGGAAGGACATTAGATGAGCTCATAGTTTCCCTTATGAAACAGGTAAAGACTTTGAAGCTGGAAGTGCTCATATTTGGGTTCTGGGTTTGGACTTGTTCTTTCCTCTTCTGAACTGGAGTCCTCCACGAAGACAGAGACCGCTTCAAGGAAGCTCTTTCTTCATGATCAGCATTCTCTGCTAAATTTGGAAACTATGTGCAGTTCAGAGAATCCCTTTACAATATTCTCTGTTGTTCTCTTTCCTCCATTACTTATAACATAAAGGGTCTTTTACTAATTCCCTTCTATTAAAAAAAATCCACTTCTGACTTAAAGAAGAAGGATTAATACAAAGAAGTTGAAGTGTTTCTTCCTTGACAGATGCGAGGGGTCAGTCAGTTATATACCAATGATTTATTTATCAGTTCTCTTCCAAGTCTGAATGCATGTTGTCACTAGATTTTGTTTCTAAGATTTTCTAAAAATTATTATACAAATAAAATATTTAATTATTTCTAGTAATCTTAATTTTCTAAAAATATAGAACACCGAGGCTCATCCACAGGGCGTGTTTGTTACATCGGTGTTCAGTATGTATGATGGTATAAATTGCAATATGCTTCATTAGCTCACGATTTTGAAACCTTGACCATGATTAATTATGGGGCAAAATGTTCAAATAAACTCCTGATATGACTGCAAAAAATGTTGCTTGTCCATAATAACTCATTAATAAATAATTGATTAATCACCATGGCCTTTGAATGTGAACAGCCGTAACAAAAAAAGGTTTTTTAATGAATTTTAAATATAATAATAATAATAAAATAAATATAAAATAATTTCTTAACTGTGCTGACACAAATCTGAGTTGCTTACAATACGTTTAGAGTTCTTCATGTGGGGGAGAAGCATGTGTTGCTTTGTTATATGGGGTATGTGGGGCAGTGGTGGCCTAGTGGTTAGGACATTGCGCTAGGGACCTGAAGGTTCCTGGTTCAAGTCCCGGCTCGGGCACTACTGAGGTACCGTTGAGCAAGGTACCGTCCCACCACACTGCTCCACGTCTTGGAAGTGGCTTTGGATAAAAGCGTCAGCTAAATGAATAAATGTAAATGTAAAATATAAATTTGTCCGTTTTGAGCACCTGTAAAAGAAAAGCAAAGCTAAAGTAAGTGATCTAAATACAAATACATCGAATACTGTTGTACGTGTTAAAAATGTGTAAAGATAAGTTTTGTGTTTACACAGCCATTAATCAACTTTACTGTTAAAAACCACAGTTTTGTTTAATTGGTTATGCATTGTAATGGTCACTTTTGGCAGTGGTGGCCTTGTGAACCCTTGAGCAAGGTACTGTCCCACTACACTGCTCCCCGGGTACTGTTGATTGCTGCCTGCTGCTCTACGTGTGCACGTTTAATGGGTTAAATGCAGAGGTCCCGTTCATTGCGGTACACTTTTTGTGTGATTGGGTGTGTTCACAATGACAAGTCACTTTTTTATAGACCGCGCTGCAGTTTAGATTGTCTTCTTTTGTGCTGTAATAGAATCAGAAGCTGTTTCATCACTTTTCTTTGTGCGTCAGTACTCCTAACTCTATGCATTTTATGTTTTTTGTTTTTCTTCACATTTTGATTCATAAATTGCTAAGTTTAAGGCATAAACGTCTAAACTTTTTTTTTGTATCTTTTTCTCGTAATACAGGGACGTCCTATGCACCCTCGCAGGGTTATGGCGGTGAGTCCAAACTCTACAGCCTTGAGCATGGCGTAGAGAAACATCCGGATAAGAAGAAGAAGAGCTCCAGCCTGGCAACCCTCAAGAGGAGGTTCATCAAGCGACGCAAGTCCAGCCGCTCAGCTGACCATGCACGGCAGATGCGCGAGCTGCTCTCCGGCTGGGACGTGCGCGACGTTAATGCCCTGGTGGAGGAGTACGAAGGCACGACTGCTCTGAAGGAGCTGAGTGTGCAGGCCGGATCAGCCCGGCCCGAGGCGAGAACCTTACAACAGGATCTGGCCGCCCTGTACCAGCACAAATACTGCACAGATGTGGACTTGATCTTCCAGGATGCATGCTTCCCGGCCCATCGCGCCATCCTTGCAACTCGGTGCCCCTTCTTCAAGACACTTCTGTCCTCGTCCCCAGGCTATGGTGCTGAGGTCCTGCTGGACGTTGGCACGGCTGGTATGGATGCAGCCATGTTCTCGTCACTACTGCATTACCTATATACCGGCGAGCTGGGTGTGGAGGACACACGGCTGCAGAATGTAGACGTCCTGGTGAGGCTGAGCGAAGAATTCGGGACGCCCAACTCTTTGGAGGGAGACATGCGCAACCTGTGTGAACACATGTGCTACTATGACTCTCTGCTTAGTTTTTCCTCCGAATCAGAGCTGATCGAGCCTTTTGGAGCTAGCGGACCTCCCACTGGCAGTAGTGGCACGGCCCTCGGTGCTCCGGAAGAGGAGCTGAGGGCCCACAAGGCTGTGCTTTCAGCCCGCTCGCCTTTCTTTCGCAACCTGCTGCAGCGGCGCATCCGCACCGGTGAGGAGATCACGGAGCGAACGCTGCATACGCCGACTCGCATCATCCTGGACGAGTCGATCATCCCCAAGAAATACGCCTGCGTCATCCTACACTGCATGTACACCGACGCAGTGGACCTGTCCTTGGTGCTGCGCGGCAGTCCGTCAGTGGGGAGCCTGGGGGAGGTGCAGGCCTTGGTAGCAGGTCGAGGCAGCATGAGCCGAGCGGAAGAGGCCATGGAGCTGTACCACATCGCTCTGTTCCTGGAGTTCAGCATGCTGGCTCAGGGTGCGTTTATATCTCCTTTCAACAAATTTATGTTTCTCGCTCTTCTCCCTCTTCATTTCTCTGTGTCTCATGACCTCTTCTTCCTCCTCTTTTCCTTAAATCACGGTCAATTAAAAAAAAAGTTTATAGAGTTTTTTTAACACATGGTCTAGATTTTTGCGGTTCAACAAACAATATGTTGAACTTGGAAAAATGTAAAACTAAGGCCCAGTCCACACAGACGTCTGAATTAAGCATTTTTCGGGTGCCTGTGGCGTCAGATGAGTGTGGATCGAATGCTGACTGCTTTTCTGCTCATTGGAGTGAATCGAACCGTCCACACGGACTTTCGTGACTCGCATTCGGTCAGACACGCGTTCGGGTAGCATTAAAAAAAAATCTCATCTGCAGCTTTTTCTTGGTGTCCGTTTCTGCTAGAATCCTGATGAGCGCAAAGGAAATATCTTTATGGTGTTTACATGCGGTTCGTTTAATGTTCTTGTGGACCAGATATATCCCATGATTGTGCATCAGAGGCTGAACCCAGTAGCAGCAGCAGGGTTTCTCTGTCTGTTGCGTATCAGGAGGATTTTTAACACCAGGAGGTGAAGATTCGGGTCTAATAAAGCTCCCGATCCATATTTCATCGTCCAGTAAAAGATGTTTTTAACAGAATTACAGCCTGGGCTGCAGGTTGGAGTTGAACAGAGGAAACAAATGTGAATATAACGTCAAATTAAAGTCATTTAAGCATCGATGCAAAATGCAACTTGCGCCTAGTGGTTAGGACGCTGGCTTTGAGACCTGAAGGTTGCAGGTTCGAGTCCCAGCCCAGGCACCAATGAGGTACCCTTGAGCAAGGTACCGTCCTGCTACACTGCTCCCTGGGCGCTGCTGATAGCTGCCCGCTGCGCCACGTGTGCACGTGCGATGGGTTAAATGCAGAGGTCGCATTTCGTTGTGCTGCTTGAGTGTGTTCACAATGCCAAATAGTCACTTTCACTTCACTCAGTCACTTCAAGCACATTTATCCAAGATTTGAGCGCACGTGTGGACAGGGCCTTAGTCCTGCAATCGTCCTCCCTGTTTATCTCAAGTTATCTCTCGCCCTCCCCCTTCCATTCTGTCTGACTTCTTCTCTGTGCCCTCATGCCAACGCTACAGGCTTTGTTTACTACCTAATTAATTCACAAGCTGTCAGAAGGCAAAGTTTGATGAGCGTAGTGCGATTGCAGTGCGTTTGCCTCATATTGTGATTAATGCTGCTAAGGTATTCCCATATGTGCTCCTGAACATTGTAACCACTCGTCTCTCCTCTTCCCATGACTTATTCATCCTTCCTGCATTAAAATAGTTCTATTTTAGAAGATGAAAGTGCCATCACCGCGGCAACCTCCTACAGTCGGACAAGTTAATACAGTTATGCAATTTCTCCGTTTTGGAGTGTGTTCTTGAGCAACATGCAGGATTTCAGCAGCGCTTCACATTGGAAAACACTCGAGCCTCCTCATTGAAATGTCGCAGGTGTTGTAGAAGTCTACCCTGGAGGATTGATCAGCCCTCTCAAATTGCTGCTCAATCTCTCGGTTCATTTTTTTTTTTTACCCTCCACTGCTATCGATTGTTCCATGGCAAAGGAATTGATTCAGCGTCCCAGATCACTGATTTCACAGAATGGACTATCGACAGAGAAGTAATTCATTTCAGCGGTAACTAGAGAAGCTCTATCCACGTCTGTATTTAGTGACGCTTATGCTTACAGCACCTAACGCTGGAAAATTCATCGCTTTCAAGAGTCTGGTGTGAAACGAGGGAATTTGCACATTTATTATGTAATGTAGAGACTTCTCCATCATTAAAGCATGACCCGAATGGCATTTTGAGACCAATAAGATTTTAAAGTCTAAAAACCTTATAAGCCGACATAATTTATGGTCGTGTACGGAATAAGCGGTTCGGGAGTTGCCCCTGTGATCTGAAGGTCATCGCTTCAAATCCCAGACCAGTACCTTGCCTATAGGTGTCTTACATCAGCTGCCCACTGCACTGCTCCCCGGGCGCTGTTGGTAGCTTCCCGCTGCTGCACGTGTGATGGGTTAAACATTTTGTTGTGGTGCTCGAGTGTGTTCACAATGACAAATAGTCACTTTCACTTTCACAATGGTAAATAATCACTCATTCGCTCAGATATCGTCAACAATCAAAGAGAACCCAGTACATGGGGCACTGTGGACCAATGTTGAATATTGCATTTGTTGGTAGTTTTAACTAAAGTCGTCCATTTAAATATAACACAGGTGATATAAAGCACTCCTTGCAGTTAAGAAACGTATCTGATGGACATTAAATAGGACCGAACGAAATTTTTCTGCATAAAGGTGTAGTTCATCTCCATTTCCTGTTCAAAATGACACAATTGATTTTCCTTTCTGAGAAGCTGCGACTGTAGGAAGGATGCAGAGTGTCCGCGTCAGCCGATCCTCATGATCTGTTTGTAAGCTTTGATTTGTAATAGATAGCGATCAAATTCAGCCTTGTCAACATAGTCCGGTACCGAGCTCACCGGAACGTTCCTTGCCAACCTTACTGTTCAGAGCCGTGCAAGAAGTTTTTTTATCGGCGAAGAGCCATCGTTTAAATTCTGGCTAGCGCCTTTAGAGCATTACTCACGTTTTTGGGCAGTGGTGGCCTAGTGGTTAGGACGCTGCCTTTGGGACCTGAAGGTCGCAGGTTCGAGTCCCAGCCCGGGCA
>JBBPDA010000152.1:3478071-3525252 GCA_037974385.1 Arnoldichthys spilopterus
TCTCTCTTTCTCTCTCTCTCTCTCTCTCTCTCTCTCTCTCTCTCTCTCTCTCTCTCTCTCTCTCTCTCTCTTCCTCTTCCTCTCCTTCTCCTTCTCCCTCTCCCTCTCTCTTTCTCTCACCTTCTCTCTGCCCCCCCCTTCTCTATCCTTTTGTTTTACCCTGTCTCTTTCTCTTGCCCTGTATCTATCTATATCTATCTCTCTCTCTCTCTCTCTCTCTCTCTTATTTTCTTTTTGTCTCTCTGTCTTGTTCCGTCTTTCTTTCTTTCTTTCTCCTTTTTCCCCCTCCATCAGTTCCCAGGCTGGCAGTGGTGAAGGAAATGATCCGTCGGTTACAGGAGTTGCGGCACACAGACCAGGTACAGCGAGCGTACGCTCTGAACTGCGGTGAGGGCGCTACAGTCAGTTACGAGCTGCAGATCCGAGTGCTCAGGGAGTTTGGGCTGCCTGATGGAGCTGCAGAACTGCTCCAGGTAAAAAAAACTTGCATTGTGATCCTCGGGAAACCTCTACTATATTTCCATTATGTCCCAAGTGCAAAATCAATAAAAATGTATATGTTGGTAATAAAAATCACTTTGACGTATTTAACTGTGTCTAATGTCCTGCTGGACAAGGACTAGTTCTGGTTTTCTTGTAAATTGCAGCATTTTTTCATGTGCTTTGTGTCGAGCAGTCCGCCAACCCAGGCCTGAATGGAATTAAATGAGGGCGATATTTGGGGAAAAAAAACTCCACTATTTCATGAAATGCTGCAATACAGACAGCCTCAAACATCAGTGTTTTAAAAGAGACTTTAGCACAAACGTGTCCGCTGTGTAACGGTCATTTTCTGTGCACTCTGTCAGAACCCGCACAAATTCTTCCCTGAGGAGCGTTTTGGAGATGAGAGCCCTATCCTGGCCGTGCGTCAGGCAGGTCGCTGTCGGGTCAACAGCACACCGGCAGTGGAGAACATGTTCACAGACCTTCAAGCTCTTGTGGGTTTCCATCCACCCCTGCCCCCACCTCCACCACCCTATCACCCCCCAACCACACCGGGCCACAGCCAGCAGCAGCTCAGGACTGGCTGGAGGCCTCGTGTGACCAGCCAGGCGCCGTCCCGCTCGTTCTCCTACCCATGCAACCATTCACTACTCCACAGACAGCAGTCCTCCAAAATGGGCAGCCCCATTTACCCCCCTGGAACCAAGGCCATGCCCCCAGACTGCACCAATCCACAGACGAGGAGCCTTAACCCAGAGAAACAAGGGGTGAGTACAGGTGATCGGGAGGGATTTCTCTTCTTTTTAGTGTGTTTTCTGTCAAAGGTTTGGCTTTTTAGCTCAGGACTAGCAGTAACAAAGCTAATATAGCTAACATGTAATAGAAGCCTGTACCCTACCAATTAGCATTGAAAGTGAAAGTGGCTGTTTGTCATTGTGAACACACTCAAGCACCACAACGAAATGGGACCTCTGCATTTAACCCATCACACGTGGAGCAGCAGGCAGATATCAACAGTGCCCGGGGAGCAGTGTAGCGAGACGGTACCTTGCTCAAGGGTACCTCAGTAGTGCCCGGGCCAGGACTCGAACCTGCGACCTTCAGGTCTCAAAGGCAGCGTCCTAACCTCTAGGCCACCGCTGCCATTGTGCATACTGTATGCCTAAATTACCACACACTTGCCTCAAACCACCTTAACAAGCCTCACATAGACTTGCCTGTCATTTTTTGACACTGCATGATATACTGCGAATAAACAGCAAACATTCTTTGAACAGCTGTAAGCATATAATACATACACAAACTCAGGAAATGTCTTTTGGGTGACGTCACTTAAAGCCTGTGTTGATTTCCTTTAGAACATGGAGCCGGTCATCAACGAATTCATGCCAGACATTGCCATCGGAGTGTCCGCAATGAGCCTGAAGGATCGACGCCTCCCCGAGGTCACGATGGAGGTGGAGACTCACGACTCCCACCCTCACATACCCACAGCCCCCGCGATCTCTCATTGCTACCCTAGCCGCCACCCTCACTCCTCCCGCAAGCGACACGCGGCTGAGCCCAAGGCTGATGGCCCACAGCCCGACTTCCCCGACCTGTATGAGTTTTCGGGACGCCACGCACCGCCATACAGCGGACCAGACCTTTATATCCACAGCCGGCCTGCAGGCGGAGGGCCTCTTCCACCCATGTACTCCGGCGAGTCCCCGGAAGGCCTGCGGCTGGATGTGTTAGAGCAGCCACCACAGAGGTTGGACCTGGCCCTGGTCACTCAGGGGGCCAGCGCGCAAGCCACTCAGAGGCCACAGACGAAAGGAGAAACGGACCTCACTTGTGGCCTAGGGCCTTCATCAGAGCCATACGACGAGTGGCCCCCAGCTCGTCGGGCAGCCGCTGAGGGACCTGGACTGGGTCTGGGCAGTGGCGGCGTCAGGACCGGGGAAGAGGGAGGGGGCCGGGACCGTAGGTCGCCTAACAAACAGGAATACTTGTACAGAAAGTCTGCACTCTGACCCTCAAGAAAGGCCGAGGACTGAAGGAGCGGAACGTTTCGGAACCACAGTCCTGTACCCGCTGTGCTCACTGGGGGGAGTGTTAACGAGCACACTTTAAGCCTGGAGTGACTTTCTCTCAAAAGGCTCAAGGCACACACACCACAGACTCGGTTCACACATGGATTCAAAGCCTTATGTAAGAGCTTGGTTTGGTTGGGTGCAAAGAAAGGGAAACGAGGGGGGGGGGGGGGGTGGCGCACAACAAATTTCAAAATGCTGCATATGTTTTACTTAAGCAGTGTACATTTTTAAGCTCCCTGAAACGTGTTCACTTGTTCCGCCCTGTAGCCGTACCTGCACAGGAGGTGCAACTGACAATCAGGACAGAACTGAAATCCCATCCTCGAGTCTCCCAAACCGCATAACGATGCAGAACCATCACTGTGCATTTCCATTATTCTCATCTCTTTGCCTTGAAGTGAGCGCATTGGCCGAACGAGAGGAACGTTATATATTTATATAGACAAACGCATTTTACCTTTTCCCTCCGAATAAATTGGAGAAATGCCCAGGCAACAAGTCTCGCACTCGGGAGGCCTTCGCCTTGTCCATGGCAAAGTAGTTCCCTCCATTTTTGAGGGGACTGCAGTAATAGCTTCCATAATCTGCAGCGACATTACCCTGAGCAATTTAAGAACTAGAAGAGGAAAACAATGAGACCGCTCGCCTCGCGTAAGGCTGCACAACAAGCATAACAATAGCAAAGAAGGTCCATTTCATCTGCAGCCATGTTCCTTAAGGTTAAATTATCTGTCATTTTGCCCACGGTTCAGTAACACGCCAGCCCTCTACTCTCTTCTCACGTCACCTCATTCTGCCTGTGCGTTGTCCATGCTTGTGTGCTTCAGATAGTCGCTCCTTTCACATTCTATTTCTATGAGACCTTATCACTTAGAAAGCAGGTGAGTGGCTCATTAGCATGTGAGTTCACCCCATCTCATCTTTCATTTACCCTCCAGAGAGATCTCAGCCAAACCAACCTTAGAACCTCCACATTTGTGCATTGTAGTGCAGGCTAATGGACATGAATTTTGTGGTAATCGGAGCGGTTTCTGCAAACGCTTTTCCTCAACCAATGATCTACAATTATGATGTCAAGAGCAGGTCCTGCAAAAAAAGGAACAAACAATATTCTGAACTTTTAAAGGATGCAGAGGGAATTTTGCCTCTTTTGAGGACAAACCATGGCATAAGAAGCATTACCTCACATTATACCTGCATACGACCTGATTCATTTTGTACGTTTGGCAAAGTGCACACCAAAAAAAGAGCACACCTCTTTAAGTGCTGCGTCTATTAACCTTATCAAACACCTCACCTCACTTTTCTCTCTTCCTCGTCCTCCTTTCCTCACGAGAAAAGGACCGTTTCTCAGATTCACTTTAAATACATGAAATATGCAGCCTTGGTATTTAACGTGAATGCTCCTGATCCTGTATTTGTACTGTAACATCACAGTCTTTCGTGATACACAAGTGCAACGCCTGTGAAATGTCTCCGAATCAGGGATCTGTTGCAGTGATCACGTGTTTCTAACGTAGCGGTCACCCTGGTAAGCTTTCGTCGTCGTTTCGCTGTTGTCTGTTCATTTGGCATTTAGAAAGGAAGTGTTGAGTTCAGTACTAGCACTACTACGGGAATCTTCATTGTCATTCATTTCTAGCTTTTTTTTAAGCATTCATTGCTTCCTGGTTTGTTATAGGACTGCTTGGTCACTTTGGCCTTTGAAATGGCCTCAACGTACATGAAACTATAAGCTGTACATTCAATTTAATTTGCTGTTGAGTTTATCGATGGGTTAAACTGTCCTGTTCTGTACTATGGGCCAGTGAAATGTTGCCATCTGTCATCCAAGCCAGTGTAATTTGTTTTTTGCTCTCTGCACTCTGTTTAGCTCTCCTGTCATTCGCTTTGCCGTTGTATTGCTTTGTTCTCTTCATCAGTTTCGGTTCTTCAGACCTCCTCGGCCTTACTTTCACAATCTCTGAGTAATCAAAAACCCCATCGCTCGACAGTGTCACAGATACCAGCAGGAGGAACCAAATTCTACTCTTTATTCATATGTCTTGGGTTTGTGATGCTTCTAAGAGTAGTTTCAGCTTCTTCCATACATGGGATAGGTCAGTGTGATGAGATAACAGAAGGTTGGAAGAAAACGTAGACGTCTGTATTTGGAGGGTTAAGAATGTGAGCAAGAGTTAGATTTCACCTTAATTTCCATAAGGTGACCGATTGTTTTGTCGTCCAAGTTTCAGTCTTGGTTTGACACCGTTTCACCTGCAGATGAAGGCTTAGCAATGTTGCTGAGAAAGTTTTACTCTCCTTTCATCCATGATCGGGATTGTTGTTTGTTGATCGTTGGTGTACTTGTGCCTCCTGGCCCTGCCAGCGCTGCCTCCTAGTCAGTAGTTGGCTCCGGACTCATGATCCCTATGTTCTCAAGCTCTGGTGTGGAGATGCCGTAGAGAATCGAAGCAAAAGTAGCTGCAGAAGGGAGACACCAAACCTTAGTGTACAGATCAGGGATTGACGTAATGTGACCAATCCTCATTTGTTATGTTTTGTTAGCCCCAGGACACACCAAACCAGCACTGAACTTGCTCCATGTCCCACTGATGTTTTCCTTGGTGCATCTGTGTGAAAGGGAATAACACTTTTGTAGGAGCTGCAGGACTCTCAAATTGCACAGTACAATGTGAAGACAATATGGTTTGAATCCAAGTGTCCATGTTTCAGCTAAACCTACCGTATAGGTGTGAAAGTAAAGCACAAGATTAAAACTGAATACTTGTAAACGTTGAACAATTAGCTCACATTCATAATCCATAATCTGAGTGGGTTTCACATGCTTTCTTTTATGTTGGTGTGTTGTCAGCATCTTCAGAGCAGATCTTGTGCTCTGTGTGTGTTATTTCTCATTAGGAATACAATATTTAGATTTTCCTATAAAAACCTGGACTTTCAATTGGCAAACCCAGTTAAAAAGGCCATTTCTAGTGATCAAACACTGCTACGTGCACCGGGGCTGAAACATTAAGTATTAAGTATTCGCGTGTGCCCTCTTGAGTGTTGTTTTCTTGCATAGCTTTCTTTATTACTCTCATTTGCTCCCATGGTCGACTGCATATGCCGATTCAAAAAAAAGTTGACGAGATGCAACTAGAGCCATTAGTGCCATACACAGCATACTCTTTGTGGGGAATGGTCGATGTTCCTCAGCAGCCTGAAGGTTTGGTGTGTCCAGGGGCTTTCTCCGGATTGTTTACAATAACTTCGCATTGTCCAGTACCTTACTTTCATTTACTTGGGTTATTTTAGGAATTCTTTTGTAGATAAAAAGATGGACTATTTACAGCCTTTTGCTACTTTATGCGTAGAAGATTCATCTCCAGCAGTTCCACATACTCGCATATACAGCATTTAAACTGGAAAAGAGAAAATGGGCACTGGCTTCAGATTGGCACTGGCTTTTTGCTGATATCCTGAGAGAAAAAGTGGGATAAGTACGTCCCTAAGCTGCAGTAAGGATCCTCAGAATGCTGAAGACTTGAACAGACCATGGATGCAGAGCGCAGCATGCTAAAGCAGAGAGAGAGAGAGAGAGAGAGAGAGACTTTTCTTTGCCTTTGTGTATCCTCATACACAAGTGTCTCAAGCTAATGAACAAATCGAGGAGGCAACTCTGCATTATGCCCAGTAGTGCAATCTGAACAGCATCATTTTACATCCTTAAGAATGTTTCAGCGGTCCTCTTTGTCCGTTTTTGTTAAAGATGCCAAGGAACTGACTTTTCCACACAAAACAGTTCAGTCAACCTCCGAGGTGCATTAGCGTAAAAGAAGCCAGAGCTCGTGTATGAGTCGTCTGAAGGTTTTTGGCTCAGTCATTACAAAGTCTAGGTTGCAGAGCATGAAGAGCAAGCGCCGGCGCTGTTTACTTGCAGGCTCACACCACAAATTTGCTGCTATTAACTTTCAAGGGCTTGTTAGAACCTCTTTGCAAAGACATTTAAATCATCTGTGTGTTTTCGTTCCTGTTTTTTGGTGGGTGCCCTTGCATCTGCCCCTCTATAAACTGGGTTTAGGGTAGTGGTAAAAGACCAGGTGATGTAAATGTGCTCTTTTATCCCCCAGTTTAAAGTGATCACGGGACACTCCCCATTGACCTCGCATGGTTTAGCCGCACATCGAGCCAGTCAGGCCTTAGACTGAAGAGGAAGCAGTGGAGTCAAGTCTCTCGTATTCTGTGAGAAATCAGTAAAGTCATGTTTAACTCTGAAGCATGGACGGTAATACTGAGCAGACAGACTACAAGTCCAAAGTTTTGTAGGTACCTCCTCATTCAGTGTTTAAAATCAAGGGTTTTGCTATGGGGTGTGTCCCGATTTGCTCCAGTAATAGCCTCTACGTCTCTAGGAAAGCGTTTTACTGGATGTTGGAAAATATCATGATCAGGTCAGGATCAAAAATGCCACTTCAGTTCATCCCAGATGTATTTGGATGGCCCTTCGTTACTCCAGGGTATACAGTTCTGCAGCCCAGTAGTGAGGGGCTTTATATCCCTTTAGTCATTACTTGGCATTGGTTATAGTGATGATAAGCTCATGTGCGGCTGCTGCCGAGCGCCCATTTCTATTGGCTGAGGCGATTTTTAGAAGCTGTCTGTAACTGAAGTAACTGAGTTCACTAATTAGGAGTGTCTGGATACTTTTGGACATGTGTGTGTGAAGAGCAAGCAGTCTGGTACAGTTTCTCCTGAGCTCAGTAACCTTGATGTGTTCTAGATGCATGGGTGTATCCCAGCGGGTAACGAGCGCAAATTTCTCTTCGCCTTAGAAGGTAATTGCAAAGACTGGACAGTTTGTGTGTGTGTGTGTCCTGATTTTGGGTTTGGAGAAGAAAAAATGTTTAGAGGTCATTAAAACTGCTTGAACATAGGTTGGTCTTTTCATGCAAACGCTAGAAAGAATGAAAGAACGTACAGTGAAGATTCTGGTCGCACTACAAACGGTTTTACTCTGTGATGATTAATGTTTGTGTTTGCTGTGGATTTAGTGGCCCTGTCGGCTGTACCGCGTTTTAATTTTTCTCTTATTCTTTTCCTACATGGGTGTGTCCTTCTTTTTCCTGCTTGTTTCTCCTTACTGTCACACTCTGCACGTACAAGTCGTCTTTCCAGGAGACACGATGCACAGTTCACTCATTCCTAACCCTTGAAGTATTATTTTTTTTTTGCATGGCATTGAGTTATTCAGCTTCCAACTGCTGCATGGCTGGTTCAATGAAGGTTTGCCTATGGATGTGCAAGGGTAAAGGAAGTTGTCTTTGCAGACTGTTATAGTCTTGATCTCAATATTCCTGCGTTTGCTTTCGGACGGAGACAATTGAGTGCCTTCCCTGCCAGAGGCTGGGCTTTCTCCTGACCCCCTTATGTCTTATGCAAGCCATTTCTACAAGCCTATGTCAACCAGTCTCTTTGTAATACTGTAGCCAATGCTTAATGTACAGTGTTGTTTCTTTTTGGTTATTCAAAAGAATATTTTTCAAACATTTTGGTACCTCTGATCAGAAGCCTCGGAAATGTTGTTTTGATGTATGTAAAGTGTAAAGATTTTTATATATATCTATATAATATGCGACATCTATTTGGTGTGTGTATATACCAGGATAAAAAAATAAGCTTTCTTTTAGATTCTTGTATGGAGTTGTGAGAAGTGTCTATTTTTCTACTCTTCTCTATAGAGGGGGCGTAACGATGATCTTAAAACTGCAATTAGATGACTAACGTCTTGGAAAATAAACAGCTTTGATAGTAACTGTGCAAGACCGAGTTCTTCTTGTTCAGTCAATCTGCCATATCCTATAGAATGTATCGGTGAAATTAAAATGCTTTGCCTTTTTAAAAAAACTTGCGTTTTATAAATCAATGTTCAAAAGTTTCCACTTATTTGCCTAAAATTAGGGCCATTAGTAATCAGTCTTCTACTGGTTTTATGATTGAGTTATTAAGAATAAATTGTAATTTAGTCCGTTTTCAATATTTAAAAACATTGAGGCAAAAACACAAATAGAACTTCACGTTCATGATGCCAACTATTCATTTTTGGTTAATAGAACTGGCTAATTTGAACTTTGGAGAAGCTCTCTTGACCCTTTCAATACTCTCTATAATCCCAGTGACAATGTGGGTCCATCACAAATTGTAGCTTTTACCAAAACTTTTACAAATCTGTTTAGGTATTGTTAAAAAAACTGCTCATACATGGGCAACTTGCTCTCCGCACCTTTTGGTGTCCTGTCTGATCCCTGAGGACCGCCTGTTAAAGCCAGCTCAAATGGTGCATGGCCTGAAAAGCTCTGGTCGCAGATCTATTGCTTTGACCTTAGCGTTAGGTTCTTCCTCAACTCCCTTTTCAATTATGGACATTTCAGCAGATGTTTCGCTTTTAGGAGAGTTTACTGATCCATAGTTCCATCACACTTTTTGGAGCAGATGTGTGAAACAGTTTGAAAGTATTATGTTTATTTCTCAAAGATACATGTACAAAGTAACAGAGGATCTACAAAGAAAACCGATAAAACAATTATAATAAAATCACTACTTGGTCACAACCATCATCAAATGCCCCGGCCTACTTAAAGCCTCAGTCAGGACGCATTTTTCATAGGGGTAATTACATGTACACTGACGTCCATCCGTCCAGGCAGTTTCTGGCCCGAAGTGATGGCCATGCTGAAATCTTCAGGACACCAATCCCAGTGAGAATCATGCAAAAACATCCTAACTGGGGCTCACCTTAAGCATTTAACCCATGCAAAGATCACATTATGACTGGTTAAGGTATGCGATATGCATAATTTAGTAATTGTGTGACTGGGTTTTCCAAGTGCAAATAAGCTAAAAGTGTTACTGATCTCGGCCCCAAACACACCGCATCCATGAATCTCCACTGTTCACCACCTCACAGGGGTTTTACTGATTAACAATCTGACTTAATCTTTCTAAACAGTTCTTTACTGTCTAGGTAGAAAATGGCTGTATTGATAACTGCTACAAGAGGGAACTCCTGAGGAAAACATGGGCGTTTGTATTCACAAGGCATCTCAGAACGGATGTTCTGCATCAGTCTTCGTTTTCCACCAGAGTATCAAAGGTCACTGCTGAAGTGGGAAACCTGACGCTGGATCATCAGAAATACCCCTGAAATGCACAAGAGCTAAACCTGTGCAGCTCCACCTCCTACCCTGCTGAAAATGACAAGTCAAAGAAGGGAGGAAAAAGAAGAATCTTTGGGAGTAACCAACCAGATGCATAACCCACTCTTTACGAGCTCTAAATCAAACGACTACAGTGGTCTCTGTATTCACCTCTGCATATTTTATAAAAAAAAAAAAAGTTACAGGTGCGGGGGAGCATGGACAGACGGGACGGGGGGTCGTGGGGAGGTTGTGGTCGACATGTGGCTGGCAGGCTATGGATTGGTTTTGCTTATGGGCGGTTCAACTGCAATAGTATTGACCAGCGTTGGCCCGTCGTCTTTTGCGAGTCTGCTGCTGCTCAAAGAAGTGGCGGATGTCTTCCGGGGTCACCACCTGTGTGAATAAGAAAACGCACATTGACAAGTCTCCATACCACAAGTAGCTCTTCTTTTCTAAAAGGCATCGTAACAAACAAAGCAACGCACCTTGCCCTCTGCTGCGAATCTCTGCAAGTAATCCTTCAGCTCTGTCTTCATGTCATTATACTCTGGAAAAAGATGAAGACGAAGGTGACGAAGTGGAAATTACACCAAATAAGCACCACAGTGCCAAGTTAGCAGTGGTTTGGTCTTGAATAGTAAGCTTCCTGCATACATTGGGATGTGTTAGCATGGCAAAAAAAAAGCTAACTCTCAACAACAGCTCACTGACTTGACTTTCTCTTCTCACCATGAATGATCTCCAGCTGCTGAACACGATTCAGGTTGTTCAGGGCAGACATCAAAGGGTCACGACCCTCTGCCCCACCCACTTGCTCCGTGGTTTTGCCCTTGTTCTCATAAGCGAGGACAGTGTCCGTCTCATCCAGGAGGAAGCAGACTCCAGCATCCGCAAACAGATCCTACCGTCAGAGCATTAGATTTCAACGCGTTTAGTTGGAATTCAACAGGAAATGGGGGCAAACAGTGGGCCGAAAACCCAGATGAACATTTTCCTTTATGCCAGAAAGAGAAATTCTAAACTTAAGAAGGTAAAACCAACACGATCGCTCTCAACTTCTTTATTCTGGTATGAAAATGTGCAAAATTTGTTCCATGTCTGTGAGGGGCAGTGGTAGTCTAGGGTTTAGGGACTTGCCCTTGTGATCAAAGGGTCACAAGTTCAAGTGCCGGCCCAGGTACCACTTACATTCCCTTGAGCAAGGCACTGACCTGCTACACTGCTGCCCAGGTGCTGCTGATAGCTGCCCACTGCTCTACGTGTGAAGGGTTAAATGCAGAGGTCACATTTCGATGTGGTGCACTTTGTGTGATGGAGTGTGAAAATAATAGGACACATCCAATTTAAATAAAACCGAACTACTGCTTTAATTCTCCTCTTAAAACACATATTGCCGTTGCTTCAGTGATCTGGAAATACTAATCTTGACCATCCTTCCTGGTGCAAAAAATACACTAAATTGCAATGTGATTTCTTCCCCCTACCCCAATATGGTAAACCATTTCATCAAATGCACAAGACGTCTGTGCAGTACTCTATCTGGAATCTACACCGGTTTATTCATTCAGACTCCTTATGCGTTGTACCTTGCAATGGGTGCAGGAGCAGAGTTTGGTACGCCAAGCAGAAGGCCAGAACACAGCCCCCTGCTGAGCTCTGCTCTGCCCAGAGGCCTTCAGCTCAACCAGCCTGCAGCCTGAACATGAGCCTTCGGCCATGGAGTCCTCCACCTCCTGCAGCTTCCGCTTGCAGCCTGCTGTGCCGTTCACCGCCACCTGCTGCTGCACAAGAAGCACGGCGACAAAGTGACAGTGAGCATGTTTTATGAAGCAGGAAATGTAAGAGTACACTTACACAGGGAAGCTAGTTTACAGTGCCCATTTTATCAGATACAACAATCAGCCACAACATTAAAACCGCTGACAAGTGAAATGAACCATTACAATGGCACCGGTCAAATATAAACAGCAGGTCAATGGTCAGTTGAAGTTGTGTTCGAAGCAGGCACAATGGGTAAGAATCTGAGCAACTTTGACAAGGGCCTTATTACGATGGCTAGATGACTGGGTAAAAAAAAAAACTTTAGGTTTTTTGGAATGTTTCCTATATGCTGTGGTTAATACTAGGTCTGGCCCCTTTATTGGTATGCATCTCTTGCATCTACACTCATTGTCCATCTTATCATTTAGGTGCACCTTGTAGTTCTAACTGCTGTTGATCAGAGTTGACCAGACTGAGCCACCAGTCACATTCTATCTGCTCAGCAGTTGTCCTGTGATCCTGACCAATGAGAAACAGGATGGAGGGATTGGGAGGGTGGCGCTACCAAATTATGCAGAGAAACAGATGGCCAATCTGTAATTGCAGAAGTGAAGGCTACAGATGGGTGTCAAATTAAAGGAAAAACCTGTGTGGAGGAACATAACGAGTGCAGACAGGTGTACTGCTCTGGCTGCTCTGTTGTATGTATAAAGCCCAGCTGACCTAGATTTTGGAAGATGACAAGATCTAAGTGACTTTGGAAGAGGATTTGCTGGGTAACAAACAGCAGGAGCTTTTATCAAAGACTGCCCAACCAGCTAGCGCGTCAATAAAAAGTGTGACTGAAGAGACATCTTGGTTTAGATCTAAGGGAGAGGTGTTCGTAAGTAGTGGCAGTAGAAATTGGAGTCAAAAGCCTCCACTGAATGAGCATGATGCGTACGGAAAAACGGAAGTACAGCTGTTTAAGCTGCATACAACTACATGGAAAAGATTTTTATAGCAGGACTGAGGTGCATAAACCCCTCATTACAAGGACAAATGCACACCTGAGACTATAGGCGCTGGTCTACAGAGATGTAGGGAAAAAAGTGAAATGGTCATGAGTCATCCTTCACCATATTCTCCACAAGTGGGTGAGCGCATGTGGGTTGTACAGAGAGAATGGCTGGAATATTTGGCCAATAGTATGACAGGATGTGATGGCTCTGCTGTGGGGGACATTTTGCTGGCAGGGTTTAGGTCTACTTGTACACTCAGAAGAAAGGGTCACTGCAAAACTGTACAAAGTTCTGATTGATCACTTTTATCCTATGATGAAACATTTCTATTCTGATGGCAGTGGTCTCTGACAAGGTGTTTAGAATCTGTGAGGTCATGAAGGGTCTCAGGGTCATTTCTAAGCAAGTAAAGGCCTCACGAACATCAGCTAATGACGTTAATGAGTCCACGGTTGCAAGGAGAGAGCCACTTAACCCAACAGACATGTTGTGGAAGTGCCTGAAGCAAGCAGTTCCGATCAGGAAACCTACCAACGTCCCAGAGCCTAAGCTGTTCTTTACAGAAAAACTGGCTAAACTGCTCCAAGCCAATGCACAAGACTGATCAACAGTTACCAGGCCAGACAACAGTTACCAGAAACATTCAGTTAGTAGCAGTTTTGTTTTTGACAAACAACGGGGACACACCAGATGCTGAAAGCAAAATTGTGCAAATACGTAATATTGAATCGTTTTCAGTAAATAAATGACCTTGTAAAATATTGTCTTTTATTTAAATTTGTACTCTACTTTTAGGACGTGTGAAAATGTAATGATATTTTAGATCATATTTATACAGAAATACAGACAACTCTGAAGGATTCACAAACGTCCATGTACTGCTTTAGTAAACATTTAAAAAAAGGGAGAATTTGGACAAACTTGTTAGACAGGGCTTTCAACACCATTACCCAAACACTCACTGAGGAAGCATCTTTGAAAGAATGGTGTTCCATCTCTTCAGCACTGTTTCAGAGACTTGCCATGGTGCACTGAAGCTGTGCCACACTTTTCTAATAAATATTATGTTGTGTTCTTCCCTTCAACTAAGCGGACATGATAAAACAGACAGACTATAGATACAAGGCAGGAGTGGGCAGTGATGGCCTAGTGGTTAGGACACTGCCTTTGAGACCTGAAGGTCACTGAGGTACCCTTGAGCAAGGTACCGTCCCACTACACTGCTCCCCGGGCGCTGTTGGTAGCTGCCCACTGCTCCACGTGTGCACATGTGATGGGTTAAATGCAGAGGTTGCATTTCGTTGTGGTGCTGGAGTATGTTCACAATGACAAATGGTCACTTTTAATAGTCACTTTGAGTGTTGGTGCACTTGGTATCTTTCTAGATACTGAATTAAGCCCTTCAGCTGTGGCACAGTTTATCATCCTACTTTGTATCCATCAGCGGAAATACACTACCACAGCATCACCACTGACCAGATACCATTTGATTAGGGGCCCAAAACACATAGCAGTGATACTGACAAGTTATTGGCAATGTAGTGGCAATGGGAAGATCACTGCTTAAAAACAGAAAGCAGCTGCTAGTAAGTCTTCAACATTTCAGATAGAAAAATCTCAATAACGACGTGTTTCAGGAACAAGTCACATAACCGTGGAAAAGAACCTTTCTACAAGGACACATCATCCTCGGGTGAGTCAAAACTCATCATCTACATTTACAAACTAACTACTGCCACCTTGTGGTGAGAAAAAACCTAATACTCATACTATGAAGATTTTTGTGCAGCTTCCTTACAGCAACAGTGAGACATGACAATCTATACAATGTTAAAAAAGAGGCTTAACCAATCAATCACCACTTGCATCATCAGACGGAGTAATATAGTGAAATTATATTTCACACTCATAACATTAGATACCTCATCATCCACTGGGCTCTTAGAAGCCTCCTTCTCAGGCTTACTGTCCTCTTCTTCATGCTCCACCTCAATTTTCCCTTCGTCCTCTGCTTTACATACTTTGAGTACAGGAGGAACTGGTTAAAAGAGAATCAGAAATACCATTGAACCATAAAGCTCCCAGTCAACATAATACTTGTATTATAATATATATAATATATTTTTTATATATTAAAAAAAATAATACTTGTAATATATATTACAAATAATGTTTACACTATTTATCAAAGGTGCAACATGCTTTAGTTTTAGATTACCAGCAATGTGGGCTGCATAAGTCCAGAGGAAAGGAGATTTATTCATGCAAGACTCGCAGATCATTTCCTGAAGTTCCACACACTCTGGCACAACACAGCCTAAGTGCTGAGAGAAAGAGAGACAGACAGAAAGGAGTAAAAGTGAGAGTTACAGACATCAGTCTTTAGCTCAGAAAGCCTCCAGTACTTCGGTCAATCTGCAAGATCCAACACAGCAGCTAAAGTGATGTTTTGTGATGTTCCTGAATAAGCCAAAGCCTAACCCCACTCTGGGGTCAAACTCACCCGACCATGGAGCCAATCCTCACAGACAATGCACTGGATCATCTCATCAGGAACCTGAAGAAAAACAAGAGAGCTTTCGTTGGTTCATCCAAAGTGAAGATCATGTAAAAGCCATTTTCCCTAAAATGAAACAGGTTTGAACGATTACCTCATCCTCTGGGTCTGGGTAAGGTCTGTCGCAGGTGCAATACAAGCCAAAGAAATTATGACTGTATTTGTTCCCAGAATTCATTTTTTCCTTCTCCTGGGACAAAAAAAAAAGTGGGACTTGATCATGAATACATTTACAATGATGGGCAGTGGGATTCAAATGTCAAAAAATAAAGAGAGTACTCACTGTGAACAGTTTGCATTCCATCTCCCCGAACTTATCATTTCCACAGTCACATCGGAAATTCCTGTAGAACAAGAGACTGAGTTATGACCGATGCGCTCTCGCTACAACGGACACAAAAACCAAGCACAACTGTTGGTAATGCTTGGTGATTAATATCTATACAGGTATACTGTGTTTATCCACTCAGCAACAATTTTAACATTATATTTCACAGAAAATGAGAATTATACCCATGATAAAATATCACAAATATAAAAGTGTCTCTTGCACCATAAGCTTATTTTATTTTGTGCACTCTACTCAACGTAAATGAACTTTAAGATAAACTTGCATTCCTTCTGTAAAAGTAGGACATATTTTGATGTCTTACTTTGAACAAAACAATAGAAAAGCAAAAGAGAGGCGGAGTGCTATACCTCTTGGTATAGAGCTCAAATAGCTCATGGCCCTCATGGCACTTATAGGAACAGGCCAGACAAATCCCTGCCGGTTCCCCTCCCTTTGGTGTACAGGTGTTGCATGCATAAAGAGCTTGACGCTTCACATATCCCTAAAAGAAAAAAAAATGTTTAAAACAGCAGCTTAAACTTAAGCTTATTCCATTTAGATTTATTCATTTGGCTGGAGCTTTGACTTCCAAGACACTGGAACAGTCAAGCAAAAATCATAAACAAAATAACAATATTTAAAGTTGTAGACATTGCATCATATGGTTTCCATCATCACCACTGTGAAGAAATCCAAACTGAATGACATTGCTTTTTGAAATATGCTAAAACTAAAAAACATATGCATAACTCCCCTTGAATAGAACACAAAAGGGTCGACTTGGCCTGGTTTTCATCCAAATGTTCAACCAAACCGATCCATCAACAATCCAAGCTGAACCCGTTTGAACAACATGTTTGTGTGCTCAAAGGAAAGTGTCTACTTTGCTTTAAAGAGGAGACAGTCCAGTTTCTAAACTGTCTGTAGGAGCTGGTGTTTTAAAACTGCACCAAACACTGATTCCAATCCCAATGATAACAATGTGTCATATCGTGATACTGATATCGTCCATGTTCATACTCTCGTCACAACTCCGGGCATCTCACCACCTCACACATTTACACTATTTCACAAATCATGAAAGTGTTTTAATTCGCAAATAAAATTGCTTTTATATTCTGCATTGTCTTGAACTGATACAGTTTAGTATTTGATGATTAGGATTACATTTCTTCATTTTTTTTACTCTAAGGACGGTGGGTTTTTTTTAAAATGTTGAATGGATTATTTTTATATTGTCATTTAGATCATTTATGAAAACATACCATGAGATAGTGATACATTTTTAAGTCTATACCACCCATCCCTATTCCAAAGTAAGCAGAAATGGCTCCTAATTAGTGATTTCTGCTGCATCCACTGCTGAATACACAGCTTTGTACAGCCGGTTCAAGCCAGAAAATACCTGCTAATGGAATGGGACTCTCTGGAGCAGTCACCCATGAGCCTAACATCAGGACTGGGCTGTAAAACCTAGCAACTGCGTCCTCTGGAGTGATGGAGCTCCATGCACTACTTTTGGGAGGAGTTGGGAGTGGTGTTGGTGATCCAGACCTAATCATCCAACACCAACCCCTGTCCCCACTATCGCTCGTGCGGCTGACTGAAATCAAATCCTCACGGAAGTGTTCCAACATCTTGTGTGAAGCCTTGGCAAAAGAGTAGAGGATGTCACTGCCGTAGTTGAAGGTACGAGGTCCCTGCTTACACCCTTGATTTTAGAAGACACGCTGGACGAGCAGGTGTCTACAAACTTATGGACACGTCGTGCCGAAACGCCCACATTTGCTGATAACAACAATAACAACAGTGGCAACGTTTTCACCTCTGGGTAGGAGCACTTTTCCGAATCGCTGCCCCCGAGCACAGCCGAGGCTTCCTGCTCCAGCTCTTCGTCCTCCTCCAGCACGTCCACCAGAGACACAGTCGCCTCCTCGTCGCCCTCCTTTGCCGCCATCCTTGAAGAGACGAGCGCAAAAATAAAAAAAAAAGATGGTTTCCAGTTCCTGTTTCCACACCAAAAGTATTCACGAGGGGCGGGGAGAGAACATCTTAAATAAGACCAACTCTAGACGTACACACTGCTTGACTAAAACGACTAAAACAACCTAGTTACTCTAATTATTCTGCAGCACCGAACTTTCTTTACCGAATAGTAACAACAGTAAAAACGACAAGAAGAAGAAGAGGGAGGTCGTTTCCGGATTATGCAAATAAGCCCAGTTTTGGCGGGAAATCCCGAACTTGTAAAACAGCATTTTTCGCTATTTTTAAATGCACAATGACACAATCTGTTGGTTAATCAACGAACACTGGAAACCTGCGCAATATGGCAGTTATAATGAGTTAAACGTATAAAGTTACCGAAACCAGCGCACGGCGGGTCAGCGTTTGGAGGTAGCGGGGTCAGAGTTTAAAGGGGCCGGCTACCAAAACAACAACAAACATGGCGGCCTGCGAACTGAAAGGGGAGCTGAAATACAAAGACGGCGAGAGGAAAACGTTTAGGATAAAGGCAGATAATAACTTGAAATCTATCATCGGCGGCGTCAAGAAATTAAATTCGGAGATCTCCGAGGTTTTGACGACCCTCGTCGAGCAGGAGAAGTGTTTAGCCGGTCCCGGGAAAGCGGACTCTCATGTGGACGGTGAGGGAGGCTAAGGCTAGTTATGCTAACGATGCTACCGGTTTCACAGGACAAATGATTGTGTTAAATGCGAACCCAGTCACTGCTAATGCTCATTTATTTAAAACACAATAAATAAACATATCTTTTTTACAAGAAGTGTGCTTCGGCCAGCATATCTTTGCTGTCCCATATCGACGTCTCTCGGTTTCTTTTCCTCAAACATTTTATTACAATGTTTAAATGAGTTTAGCAAAAAAGTTAAAAGTGGAAATCTAAAAATGTGTCCAAAAAAATTGTAGCCACCGCTAGCCCCTCACCAGCTGCTGGTCCCGAGGGTCTGTGAAGTAAAAATGTACAGGTTATCGTGTAGTTCGACGTGGCGTCTGCTCGAGGACAGGAGCTGTTTCTCTCCTGTAGATGACTCGGGCTGCACAGGGTTCGGGTTGTTGCAGAAACGAATGGGTGTAGAGTCTGAAACTGGCCTAGTTAAACCTGTAGATTTTTGTGAGCGAGACTACATCGTCCGAGCCAGTTCGTACCAAGAAACAGACGAGAATAATGACTAATTTGACAGTGAGCATGAATAACAGATTGAGTCGCTATAAATGCCATGTAAACATGTCCGTACCTTTCCGAGAGGCAGCTTGTGGAGGTGAGGAGTTTAAGATCGCCCCTGTCGTGCCCTCCCCGCTGGTTATGTTTGTAAAATGAGAAGAATGATGGTACCTAATGGGTTAACGTTACTGAATGGTGTTTTTCGTGACTTAGCAGTTGCTGCTGATTTTTCTCCAAAGAGCTCGAAGCTCTGATCGCTTTATGACGTTGGCTGGTGTCTGTACGCCGATCAGCCATAATATTTTACTCCTCTGACTGTTCACTTGATGCCTAATATATGCTACCCCTGACAGGTGCCACTGTAATTAAATATTAGTCAGTCAATGTTTATCAGTTTAAGTGGCTTTCCACCTTATCAACAAAACACATCTGACCAGTTCTTAAGATGTTTCTTCTGAAATCTAGGGCAGTAAGAGGGAATTTGACCATCTTTTTCTCCAGTAATAGAATCTACTCTTTCAGAGGTCAGAACATTTGTTGTGAGGATTTAATTGCATTCAGCTGCAAGAGCATAAGTGGGGTCATGTACACGTGCTGAATGTTAGTTCTTCCAGTTATGCTGCCCTATTGCCCAATGCTGAAGGCTTTATTCTATTCTACCCCATGCTTGGCACTGGGCATGGCGAATTTAAACTTCACAGCATCCCATTCTATTGCCAGTGCCTTTCAATGGATATTGGTGTGTGTGTGTGTGTGTGTGTGTGTGTGTGTGTGTGTGTTCCCAGTTGAACACCTGTTTCAGCAATGGGTGCACCCTACAGTAGTTCAATTCTCAAATTGTGTGTAAATACTTTTGTACATAAAAGGCTGTTTCCCAGCCTGAGAGTAAACCTAAATAGAATTTCCAGTGATGATTCACAAGTAGACATGCTGTTTAATCCAAGACGAGGCTTAATTTTTTTTTTTTCTTCCTTCCCTCATTTTCTTCCTCTGAACTGGTGTTTCTTCTTTTAAATCTCTCTTTTCAGATGAAGAGGAGGAAGACAGTGATGAACAAGATGCCGAACAAACATCTGTAGTGAAATCAAACTCCGGAGGACCTCCAGCAAAGCGTCTAAAGGCTTTAAAGCCTTGACTTTGTTCCTGTCGAATATATTGGAATAACATTGCAACACTGATCTCACTGCATGCTGAATGATGCGCAGTGTGAACTAATCTAATCTGCACATCTGCTGCAGCTCTAGATGTGGAGACAAACTTCCTGACATTGCAGCGGTTTGCAAGTTTTGGGTGGCTGCAGACGTTTTGCCAAATTTCAGCAGGCCCTGTCTTTGTGGGATATTTTTTTTGTGTTGGTGTAAATATTGAAATTTCTAGTAATAAATTGCTTGACCAAGAGCAATACAACACAGATAAATGTGTGGTACTTATTAATACTGAATAACACAAGAAAACTAAGATTTAACGTTTCTAAATAAAAATGATAAACTGACAAAGGCCTGCACTTCAAGAAAATCTATGGCAAGGCAAGTTGGAATTAGGCAACAATTCAATACTAATGTAAGACATTCTTTTTATTACGTTAACCTTGTTTTAAATGTTTCAAAGTGAAGATGCAAAACATTTTTCACCCAAACAATTATTTCCTTGTTTATTTTAAATCACAGTGCATTTAGATTGAAAAGGCAGGTAAATCACCAGTACCCCAACAAACACTCCACCCATTAAAAAAACACATACAAGCCCTTTTAGTCAAAAACAGTAAGAACGCCACTGCCGTATTTTGTGTAGCTTACAAATGAATAGAATCATCCATATATCATGAACAACGAAAGGCAGTGTCTCTACTCATAAGCAGTGCATTGAAAACTTTAACCCTGGTTCTTTGGCACAAACCTTACCAAGAATACAATAAAGGGGCTAAAATATTAGAGCATTTAAAGAGCATTGTGGACAAATTGGCCAACTCGTTTTTGATCACAGGTACCTTAGTCCACTAAGAACATCCTCAACAGGTCTGACCACTGAAACAACATTTGCTGGATATAGGATGTATAAGAACACTGACTTGTATTATCCTGAATCCTGTCGTAGACAGTAAGGTATAATGAAGGAATATAAAATACAGTATACACCATTTTTGTGAGTAGTTTGAAACACTGAGCCAATATGGGCCACTGCCTCACCAAAGGAGAAATGAGTAGAATTTTGCATGTGACTTTATAGAAAAAGGGGTGTGTAAGTCAGGATGTATATGGAAACGTACGAGGACAAGGCAAGGCAATAATTTATGTGCAACTGATGGGCAACCTCAAAGCTACTAATTTCTCCTGCTAGGCTTTGCAGTTTGAAAATGAAGGAGCATAAACAAACAGTAAGTCTTTCACCTTTCAGTGGATTTAGAAGAGTCATAAAAGGCAATAAAATGCATTAACGACATGTACAGGGTCACTGATCATGGCTAGACATAAAATACTCATTTGAAAATGAAAAATTCTTAAACAGATCATTAAAAATTCTCTCTCACAAAAGGTTCCCTTGAACATATTTATTTTGATCTCTTATACTCACTGTGTTTAAAAGAGAATCACAGGAACAAAGTGATTTTATTTGAAAGAACAGTAATAACACCAGCTAATGACTTCTTTAGAAAAATTGCACTAGGGCTAATGGTATATAGGTTTACCAGCTATGAGCAGCACTGCTTGTAGGGTACCTGGAAGGATAAGTAAGCGGATCTAAATGTGCACTAATTAGGAAAAATTCAGCCCTTTAAGCCACACTTTCTTAAGCCAAGTATGTTTCCACTAAATCTGGAGTGAAATTCCTATAAAACATTGATGTGATGGATCCTGTGTGCTGCACGTAAAAATGGTTTAGTCTTGGTTTAATATATGCTCCAATATTGGACTCTTACTAAAACTGTAAGAATTTGTTTTTACATAATAGTGAAGAAAATATACATATTCATATGTGGACACTACTGTATTATCACACATTCAAACTGCACATACTGTTTGCTTTGAACTGTATAATAAGCAACATGGTTCAAGGGTAAAAGCACTGTAGTCTTTAAATAATCGTAAGTTTTGTGGAAGGACAAACTCTCACTACCATCTTATGATGGGCTCAGCATTACAGTGCTCGAAGAGACTTTTCAGTCAAGAAACTGTCAGTCATTGATCTAGACGTACAGTGCTTTTTTTTCATGAAAACCATGTATTCTCAATGTGCAAGGCCTAAATTAAGATGACAAATCAGCTGCTTAGGAAAGTCACTGACTGACATTTCATTGTAGCGCCATTGTTGCTAAAGCACAGCTTCAAACGGACCAACCCACTGGTTCATATCTTGCTAAAAATGCTGCAAACATGTTTTTGTAATATATTTGTGGGAAACAGAGTGACTGGAATAACGCCTTATACAAGATTAGGCTTCTATTTTCTCAAAAAGAACAATAAAACAGTGGCCCATGTTTAGCCTTGGAGCAGTGACTCATGACAGAATTGCCTGAAGTAATTATCTGTGATATTCACCAAGGGCACAAAAGTTGTATACACATCTGGCTACTTCAGCCTTCAGGCACCCTTAAGGGCATAGTGTCTGGGGTCCTGCTGCACACCCTGGTGAGCAACTGGTCCCATTTAGGTGTCAATCAGCTGAAGTCTGCTGATCTGATTGGAAGCCTTGGCAAAGGTCTGGTGTCGGTTGCAGAGAACAGCCAGGCAGATGGGTAGGATGCAATAGCCTACAGTCTTGGGGTCCGCCCTGGTGCATGAGTAGAGGAAAAGGAACACTTGGAGGTAAGGAATAAGGAAGATGGTGGCCCAAACCCAGAAAGGCAGAAGCAGCAGCCTGGATTTGATGCTCTGCATCCAAGAGGCTGAAGAGGGAGAAGTTGAAGCATCTCCGGTCAAAGGTGCTTGTGTCCCAGTCACTCTCTCTACGTGTGCTAGTGTTAGTCGGTTGTAAGTCTGGTTGATCTCAAACAGATAGTAGACTGCAGCAATGCTACCCAGCAAGTACAGTCCCACACCAATCCACCCCATCCGCTGGCGGAAATTCATCATTCTCCATGCTCCTTTCTGAAAGGTAAAAATGTGCAGAAGTCATCTTTAAATGAAAGTGACTATTTGCCATTGTGAACACACCCCATCACACAAAGTGCTCCACAAGGAAAAGTGACCTCTGCATTTAATCCATCCCTTACCACTGCCTAAAAAGTAATGGTACATTGTATTACATTATAAAGTAACATTATCTTGATAAATATGGCAATATTTTCCTGGTTGGTGCACACGTGGAGCAGCGGGCAGCTACCAACAGTGCCCGGGGAGCAGTGTAGTGGGACGGTACCTTGCTCAAGAGAACCTCAGTAGTGCCAGGGCAAGGACTCGAACCTGCGACCTTCAGGTCTCAAAGGCAGCGTCCAAACCACTAGGCCACCACTGCCTACACTCAGACACCCAGAGTAAATGCAAGATCAAGAATGAATAAACAAAAAAAAAAACCACACAACAAACAACCACTACTATTTAATACAGCATAGGCCTAATGAATGTAATGTTCATTATCTAATAAATAATCTATCTATAATTACTAAACATATTGCTAAAACAGTCCAGTCAGTATCAGGAACACTGATATAGATGAAATAATCACTGAACACTTTAAAATCATTAGTGCCAGTATTTTTTAGAAACCAATTAAAGTAATTATTGAATCCCTATTAAAATAACTTTTAGTTTTTATTGATCTCAGTCTTCAACCTGATGGTTTTATCGCGTGTTATTTACTAATCGACCTCCACTACATTTCCTCAGACCAAGACTTACATTATTTTTCAATAATTGCTGGATTATATGATATTATTGTATTATATTGTTGTATTATTATATTACATTATTATTTTATTATATCATGTTAAATCATTTTGCTTTTCAGAAACAACTGAATGGAAAGAAGCCACATTCGTTACTCTTCGTTTTAAGCCTAACTGGGAAAGTTTTGGAACATACAGCCTGGTGTTAAATGGCGATAAATTTTAATCAAGTCTATTCTTGCAGTAAACACTAACAACAGTCTGTTTTGGATTTTACATTTAAGCAGGACATAGAAACTTTAGCAGAAGCATGAATACACCTTAAAGACATTGTCCAGGTATCACTGACCGAGCCAGGCGAGGCAAAACAGCCAAATAACCAGCATTTACAGAGCAAAATACTCACTATGGGCTCAACATCGGTCCATTTTCCGGAGATTTAACGATGAATCGAACAACAACTGATGGCGGTTTGTTGTCATATGACTTCAACGGGGATTTCCGGGATTTAGGCAAAAGACTTGTTGGTGACTTCAATAACTGCGCTGTACGCGCTACTGCCCTCTAGTGGTTCATCCAAGTCAATTCTGAGTGTCGTTTAAGCTTTCAAGCAAAACTGGTGACGTAAAGAGAGTATATACTTAAATAACAACAAACTACATATTATTATTATTATTATTATTATTATTATTATTACATGAGATAAACAATTTTTCTGACACACTGCAGTCACTTAATGAATTATTTAATCTTTTTGTAAAAAAAAAAAAAAAAAGGTTCAGTGGATGGAATTTTTTGTGCATCTCTAGTCCACATATTACATTAACACTTCTGGTACACTGAGAAAATTCTTAGTCTAACCACTGACAGGTGAAGTGAATAACATTGACTATCTAGTAATTAGACATATTAGGCAGCAAGTGAACAGTCAGTTCTTGAAGCTGATGTGCTGGAGACAGGAAAAATGGGTGAGCATAAGAATCTGAGCCACTTTGACAAGGGCATTATTGTGATGGCTAGATGACTGAGTCAGAGCAGGTCTTGTGGAGTGTTCCAGGTGTGCAGTATTTAGGACCTACCAAAAATGATAAGGGAAGGACGACTGTTAAACCAGTGAAAAAGCCATAGGAACCCAATGCTCACGGATGCATGAGGAGAAAAGGTTGGGCAGTCTTGTCTGATCCCACAGAAGAGCTACTGTGGTTTAAAAAGTGAATGCTGGCTCACAAACCTTGCACCACAACCAAGTGAAGTGAAAATTACTATTTGTAATTGTGAACACACTCAAGCACCATGACGAAATGGGACCTCTGCATTTAACCTATCACACGTGTAGCAGCAGACAGCTAGAAACAGCGCCCGGGGAGCAGTTTAGTGTTCAAGGGCACCTTAGTGGTGCCCGGGTCGGGACTTGAACCGAGAACTGTGATTGTTAACCAAACTACATATTTAGCGCGACTGGTGTAAACCGCCCTTCACTTACACCCCTATCAGCACCTCTTCCATTTTCATAGCTTTCAACTGAGCTACAGTAGATACGTTGCTGTTCTACCACATCACGGAAACATCGTGTAAGTGCTCAAAGCAAACGATTAGATGAAGGCTCCAAAATTTGCTTCAGTTAAATAAGGAAAAAAAACTAAAGTTTATAGGCAAGTCTGAAGTTCAGTGAAATTCAGTCCACTTCCCAGTACAGCCTGAGAACTTTAGAGCACGACCTGAACTGTGTGTCTGAAAGCACGTCGAACCCGACAAAACTCAACTGGCCCCAAAGTTTTGATTCTAAAATGAACCTGATTGTATTAACAACAAAGCCAAACAGGCACATCATCACCTTACGTGTGGAATGGGAGTTAACAGTACAGCACCAGAGATTCAACAAATCTATAAAATAATATTATCTGGTAAAAGTTTAGCCGGTGATAGCCCAAACTACACACACTTCTTTATTCCCACCTTCAACCTGTCCTGTTTCAACTGTGCATTTCTCTTTCATTTCCTCCTGCTTTCTTCTTCTACTCTTTTATTTTGCTTTTTGATTTCTGTAGTCCACTTTGAATAAACAAATGTAAATAGACTTGCCCCGCCTCCTGAACTGCTTAATGAACCTCTGCTTTCCTGATTGGCTGTGATTAATGAAGCAGTAATTATTTCTAAGTTAACTGGTTGGTAAGATACTGATTTCGATCTGCAGTCTGCCTGCACTTGTGTGAAATTAACAGATTTTTATTTGTTTGTCTGTCTATAATTTGAATAATGAAGATAATACTAATTTTGTGTAGTACTTTTCCTACATCTGAGTGCAGCTCAAAGTGCTTCACAGTGAGTAAAAATGCAGTTAAAAGTACTAAAAAGATACTTTCTATCAAAGAATGTTTTCAAAAAACAGATGAGGAAATACAACAATGTAAATTTTTCATCAATGTAAAAAAAATAAATTTTTAGCTAAAAGATGAAGACAGAAGCCTGAGGAATATCTTAGAGTAATGATTTTGGGGTGTTTGAAAGTAAAGGCAAGCATAGTACCTTTAGCTGAGATTTATTAAGTAAAAAGGAAAACAACTACGATACATAAACTAGGAAAACGAACAAGACTTAGAAGTAAGAAACGGAACAATGGACGGTGACACAGGGTGAGAACTACAGCGAAAACTACAGTGAAGACAACAGATAACCGACGAGGACAAAGACAAACACACAAGACTAAATAGATACACCAAACAAGGAACACCTAACGCAGGGAGGAGACAGGGATGAGGGAAAGGTGACGAGGGCGGAGACAAGGCAGGGCTAGACAACACATGATCAACGAGGAAAGTAGCAAGTGGGAAACTAAAACAAACGCGGACACATGGCTAGGGAAAACAAAATAAACCCAGACAAGATGAAACCTCACAGTAACCCCCCCACCCCACCCCACCCCATAAAAAGGAGCCACTAAGTAGCGACAAAAAACACAAGACGAACTGAAACCCAAACACAGAACCAGGAACAAGGAACATGGATAAATAACTAAGAAAGAATCTTAAACACAAAACAAAGACGAGAAACCAGACAAAGGGTTAACAATCAGGGGGACAAGCACAGGAACGAAACACAACACTGGAACACAGATTGAGGACTGGGGCACAGAAAAGGGCACGAACACGGGGAACACTATGGGAACGAACGCAGGCAACTGGGGCTGAGAAAATACAGTCTGACGCATTGGGAGCAAGGTCTGAAGCTTGGGCGATGCGGAGGGGGAGCTCGGTGGTGTCAGCGATGTGGAGGCAGGGTGGAGCATGGTGGAGACAACAACGTCAGGGCGGAGCACGGCAGTGACATCGACGTCAGGGCGGAGCTCGGAGGCTTCAGTAACGTGAGGGGGGGCTCGGTGGCATAGACGCGGGGGTGGGACTTGTTGGCGTCCTCGACACAGGGGCGGAGCTCTCTGGCGTACTCGACACGGGGGCGGAGCTCTCTAGGGCCCTCAAGCTCCCTGGAGGCAGGGCTAGACAACACATGATCAACCAGTAAGGTAGCATGTGGGAAACCTAAACAAATGCGGACAAGGCACATGGTCAGGGAAAACAAAATAAACCCAGACAAGAGAAAACCTCACTTTTAGGGCAGGTTGTTCCAGGTCTTTGGTGCAGAAAAGCAGAAGTGGTTCTAGATGGAGGGCACAGGGTGGCCAGCCTCTCTGCTGTTTCTGTTACTGTTCCTTTAAAACTCTTTACAAATATATGTAAATGAGCTTTGTTCTTATTGGCTATGCCCCATTCAAAAAGAACTCAACCTGAACAGTCCTGAAACAGGGCTAAACTCATATAGGCCAAATGGGTGGATATACGTAAATGGATTGGTTTCTATGACTTCAGAATGTCTTCAGAGTAGAAGCATGTTCCTAAATAATGATCTAATGAAAACATTTTCAAATTATAAAACAATATTAAATTAATAATAATTTATGTTTGGCATCACTGTATCGACTGAACATCGACTGAAATATTGCAATAATAATATCTAAAAAAAACATATTATAGCTTTGGACAAAATGCAATTTTGAATAACTAGAGACGGATAAATACATTTTTGTACTAACATTGTGAACTGGTGTTTTTAGTTGTGTTATAGTTGTGTTTTTTGTTGTTCATGCTATGCGAGATGACACTGAGGAGGTCCCAAGCCTGCTGACTGATTACACCCTAAATCCTTTATTGAAATTTTAACCCTCCTGCTACACTGACTTGCTCAGAGTGTGTGGCTGATATAATTAGGGCCGCACACTATGGGGCTTCTTAATGTGTCAGGCAGTGGTGGCCTAGTGGTTAGGGTCTTGCCCTTGTAAACATAAGGCTGCAGTTTGAAGTTCTGACCTTGGTACCACTGAGGTACCCTTGAGCAATGTACCATCCCACTACACTGATCCCTGGGAGCTTTTCATAGCTGTGTGGGATTGAGTGTGTTCACAATGACAAATAAGTCATTTTCACAATTATTGGTCCAATGCTGCAATGGAAAATGCAAATGGGCCTCTAACCAATCATGACATGCTGTATTATACATGGTGCTCCAGTGTATTAGCAGTGTGTGTGTTTTAGAACAGACAGCAAGGAAATATGTGATCCGTATGAGTGTAAGTGTAATATGGTGAGTAGTCCATATGGTTCAGCTCTAGAGAAAAGGGCCCTCTGCTGGGCTGTAGCATGTACTGCAGCCCGTCTGTCTGAACTGATCTGCTTCCTCTGTACTTTTCTTTTCTCATTTTTTTGTCACCAGGGGCCATGGTCCATGTGCGTTTGCCCCACCTCTCTCTCCTGTTGCAGTGAAGGTTTAAATGCGGATCCGAGCCCTAGTGCGGTCATTTATTTTTACAAAATCTTTAATGAAAACATGCGACAGAATGTCGGAGCCGAGCCATGGCCCTTGCGCGTTACGATTGGCCGGTACAGCCATCAGTCATGGGCTCCCTGTTTTGCTATTGGCTCTGAGCGGCGAGGACAAACATTTAATACTATAAATATATATACAAATTAGCCAAGAATTTTAATTCTTTTGTACAGCTGTTAAGTCTGTAAGTTAAATGTTAAATTAAATATTGTACATATTGTTTTTATTGTCTGGAAAATATTGTTAATCATGTTTAGATTATGGTAAAGCCTTGTTTACATGCTTAAATCATTTGACTTACAAGCTACACAAAATGCAGCAGCCAGGTGTTTTACTTAGGTTTGTTTTTATACTGATATCTGTGTTTCTTTTTTTATTTTTTCTTAACTTTTTAAAAAAAAGTACCACTGTCCGTTCTTGGCTTGCTATAGCTACTGTCTGTTCTCATCTTGCTATAGCTACTGTTTGTTCTCACCCTGCTATAGCTACTGTCTGTTCTCATCTTGCTATAGCTACTGTCTGTTCTCATCTTGCTATAGCTACTGTCCGTTCTTGGCCTGCTATAGCTACTGTCCATTCTTGGCCTGCTATAGCTACTGTCCGTTCTCGGCCTGCTAAAGCTACTGTCCGTTCTCAGCCTGCTATAGCTACTGTCCGTTCTCGGCCTGCTAAAGCTACTGTCCGTTCTCGGCCTGCTAAAGCTACTGTCCGTTCTTGGCCTGCTATAGCTACTGCCCATTCTCGGGCCTGCTATAGCTACTGTCCGTTCTCCGCCTGCTAAAGCTACTGTCCGTTCTCGGCCTTTTATAGCTACTGTCCGTTCTGGGGCTGCTATAGCTACTGTCCGTTCTCACCCTGATAAAGCTACTGTTCCGGGGTCTTAAAGGAGCTGGATTCTGACTTGCCTTAGTTGTGCCTGTCACAGATGTATCCATGACCTGATCAGGAGATTTTTCTTGGTATTTTAGCTGCACAACAGCACAAATGAAGCCAAATGGAAAAACATAAAACAATCACACCAGTTTTCAAACAGCAAACAATCTAAGTACTTACATTACAATCCTACATGCCTATTCTTTATGCATATGTTTGGCTGTTTTTTGTACACAGGTTCTTTGCTTATTTCTTCACATACATAGGTTATTTGCTGTTTTCTGCATCTCCTTAGATAATTTGCATACTGAGAATCAGTAAGACACGATGTTGTTTTGCTGGGTGACTGGTAACCTCATGCCAGGCAAGTAACAGTTTGGTCATGTAAGTTCACCAGTGTTGATCATGTAGGTTTACATTGACCAGTGCTGATTATGTAGGTTTACATTGACCAATGTTGATTATGTAGGTCTATGTTGACCAGTGCTGATTCTGTAGATTTACATTGACCAGTGCTAGTTATGTAGGCTTATGTTGACAAGTGCTGAACATATAGGCTGATGTTGACATGTGCTGATCATGTAGGTTTATGATCACCAGTGATGATTGTTCATCCATGACTACATAAAAACTCAGTATCCCATAATGACTTTTTGTGCCAAACCATTGGCCTAAATTATGCAAAATAATTAAGCATATTTGTTTAATCTTAAAAGTTGAAAACATTTGCTGGAAGTTTAGTTCCTTCCCGTTCAAAAATCTCCCCTGCACCCCTGGCTTCCAGGGATGGATTGGAGTCCTCTTTGGAATTGCCCGCTTGAGCCAGTTCTGAGCCCCTTAATGCCCCCCAAAAATGTTCTTCTCTTTGGGAGGTGGCCTTCAACTCCCGGAGAAGTTTATCATACAGTGCAAATGGACATGATAGCAAGTAACCATGGAACATGAACTTAAAACTAAATACAGCACATGGACCACAGCAAAAATAATGACAGCACAGGTAGTAAAAGATGGCAGCAGTAAAGAGAATGGACAGTGACTGGTACAAATACTAGGCCTATATATACTATACAGTCTGTGAACACCTGTTATAGGGAGGAAGCTACAGACAAGACACAGGTGTGATCACTGACGACAAGGTGTGGCAATGCAGGCCAGTACAATGGGGCATGAACACAGACACTTGGCTACATAAACAAAAACAGACAGAAAAAACGCAAAGAAGAAAAATCACTACATACCATGGGCCTCACCTGACAATCCCTCTGTGCAGTGAGTTTCCCACACTCACATTTAACCTATTATTTCCAATAGTGAAGCTCCTTAAAGCTCTTTCAAAAGCATCTAAAATAATTTGCAATTTAGTCAAAGACTGGACTCCATCCATGTATTGAAACCAGGTGTCACGTTCAGAATAAACACACTGCTTTGTATAATTACTAATACACTAATATTAGAGTAAACACAAATAACATTAACACAGTAAGCAGTGATTATATGTATGTGAGTGTGTCCACTTAATCCTTACCAGAATTCTCCTCTTGGAAGCCCAGTTTTACTTGTACTTGCCATCCAGTACCTGGTTTGGGCTCAATCAGTCCTTCATTAGAATAAATCAGAGAGTCTCACATAGTCTCCATGCAGTGGCTGGAAGCATCAAAAAGAAATCTGCAACTAAACCTGTGTTCTTTTAACAAGCTTACAAAATATCAGCTACTTTTTTACTCACTGACCCTGACACTTTTTACTGCTTTACTGTTTGTTCATAATCATTCTAAAGTTACACACACACATATACATACCCACCCCCCCCCACTCACACCCACCCACACACACACCCACACATATGAATCTATACATAAATGACAGTCATTGCATTTAACTGCAGTCTATACCATGAGTAAATAGTTATAAATTGTATATCTATATATTTTATATGTATTATATAATATATATATATGCTCTGACGGTATAGACAGCAGATAACTGCATTTGGTTTATGTTTTGAATTATTTGAACAGTTTACAAGCCATAAAAATGAAAAACAAAAAGTTTTCGAACTTGGAAAGGTTTATGAAAAAGTCAAAATAAATCTTCTCAAAAAGCCAAAAGAGTCAATATGACAATATGTTAGCATAAGGAACATGCAAGAAAAGACAGGGCATAGTTTCTGCCTGCAGGAGCGATGCACATTCACATAGTGCATTCAATTTAGCCAAAAGAATGTTTTGCAGGTTGAACAGCCCATTCCAGTTTTACTCCGCACCCTCGGAATCGCATTAACGCAGAGCTAGGCTAAGCCCCGCCCGTGGGGAGGAGCCATTGGCGTCGTGGGCCAATCGGAGCCGCATGAGCGCAAAGCAAACGCTGGCAGCTGACAGAGGGCGGTCTGTGAAGCAGCGCTGGACTGAGATGGTGATACTTTAGAGACACACGGGCTGGTTTCGTGTAGAGCTACGGCACTTACAGGCTTTGCGGTGGCATCACTTGGTTCAGGATGAAATTTGAAGCACTACGTGATGTTGTCGTAGCTCAGACAATGTGACAGGAGAAGAAGGAAAGAGGGAAACGTTAGAACTATTCCGCTTATCGGTGCAGGGCTGTTTTGGGCTGACGGTGGTCAAGGAAAGCCCGGGCTACATCACTCTTACGGATCAGCTGCAGGAGGTACTTCGGTGTCTCGCCAGACTGAGCAGGAATACAGCAGTGGTCTGCCACTGCTTTTGCAAGGTAGGCTGGAGCTGTTACCCTCACTGTGCCTTTTTTTTACACCACCTATAGTTTTTTTTTACTAGTCTTCATGTAGCTACTAGTATTGATCCATACAGTAGTGCAGTAGAGTCAGAGGTGTGTATAGTAGCCCTGAGCCCATTGTTGTCTGTTCGAAATAACTATAGGAAATAAGGGCTGAACAGTTAATTAGTTTTGTTAGTTTTATAATTAGTTTTTATATCAAATACGCAATTTGAAATATTAAAATTTTCACATGGGAAGTGCTGAATTTTGAATGTATTCTATATTATCCAATAAACAACATTTATATATAACACTTAAGCCTCTCTTGCCTTTTTTGGGTTAAAAAAACTGAGATATTGGCTTAAAATTGCAATACAATATTTTCCCCCCAAATCCCATTGGCATTATTTTACTAGACTTAATCTGGCCCATATAGTCATCTTATGTGAAACGTAAGTAATTATGTGTCATTGTGAACACACCACAGCCTCTGCATTTGACCCATCTATGTAGGACCAGTGGGTAGCTAACATGGGCAGCAGTGCTTGGCGACGGTACCTTGCAAATGGGTACCTCAGTGGTACTTGTACTGGTCTGGGATTTCAACCTTCAGGTTCAGGGGACCCCCCTAACCATTACACCACCACTGCCTCTTGTTGGACTAAACTGCAATACCAGTGGATTTGTTTTAGTGTTACATTAGGCTTAATCAGCTCACCAGACAATAAAGAACAATATACGGCCTGGTCTTCGATTAGCTTTCAGCCTTCAAATCGCTCTGCATTTGCTACTTCAAGTGCACTTCCTAGTGCATCTGCCAGCACAGAAACTACCTGTTATGGGCCATTCTTGTCTTTCTGGGCCTTTTGTGGTCAAAAAAATAAAACAATAAACCTCAAAAGTGAGAAGTGTGATCAGGCGCAAAGCAGTCCAGATACTGCAGCCAGTGTTACAAAGAAACACAAGAAAAGTGTTGAAGACAAGGTTAATGACTAAGATGTAACTAAGTAAAACATTATTAATTAAAAATGCCCAAATCTGTCCAACGTTTACTTGAGTGCATGTAACGAGTCACTACCCGCCTCTGTCAAGAATGAATGCTGGTGTGAAGCTTATGTTTGGGTCAACGCCCTCCTTTAGCTCAGTAACTCTTGCAATGTTCTGCTCACTTTGCCAGCCTCAGTTACAGAGATGCAGACGTTTGGCAGAGGGAAGAGAGTGGGATACTGGCTCAGCGAGAAGAAAATCAAAAAGCTGAATTTCCACACCTTCGTGGACATGTGCAGGTGCGTCCAGCAGCAAAGCACGACAGCAGACACTCTCATCTTCTCTCAAAGATCACAATTAAATATTTGCTCCAGCCCATTTGGACTGTTTATTTGGCAGCACAATTTCCAGGAGATCTGACAACCATTTTAAAAGGGTCTAAACACCTCGCTTTATATAGTAGTTTACATCATAACACAACTGGAACAGATAAACAGGGCTGGAAGCGTGAAGGCAGTATGATTCATCAGAGACATGCTTGCGTTCTTGGCTCATCCCAGCAATACCTTACACTAATGATCGTAAGAGTTAGGAAATGACACTATGACAATGTTTGAAAAGGAAATAAATACTCAGATAACGTTTATATAGCAGCATTACAGTTTGGAATGAGTGTTTGCTGTGCTGTAGCTTCTCCACAGTTAAACAAGTTTTATTCTTGTCAAGTCACCAGTTTCGCTCGGTAAGAATATCTCTATATTAGGGCTGGGGAATCTGATTTTGTATCGTGATCAATCCTGAAGATATCCACAGTCAAATTTTCAAGCGAATTCTCACACTAATGTTTCTCACAATAACTTCACATTAAACTTTGATGGGTAATAATAATTGTACTTTCACAATCCAACAGAATGACAGAGTACTGGACAAATCTGCCGTATTATGTAAATATTTTACCTGTTGGCTGCTGATTACAACTTTTAACTTTTAACACAATTTTAACTTTAACTAATTTGAAAACCAGGTCTTTAATGAAATATTGTCTTTTGAATGGTGCAAATAGAGAGGTCCATAAGCTTGATCAAGTCTGGGTTGTCTCATTTTAAAATTGGGACGAAGATTTTGCAACATAGTTCATGGATCATAATCATGATTTGAGTGGGAAGATCATTCACCCCTACTCTATATATGTATCTCTATATGTCTATCTCTATATCTATATATCAAAATTCACTGTGTTGGGATTTCTTGTCTATATATAAAAAAAATAAATAAATACATTTTAGATTTACATTGCAGATAAATGAAGTTTCAGAACAGAAGTTTTATTTCTGACAGCAGCACCTGGTTTAATTGTAACAAATGACTGATTAGATAAACCAGCTACTGGAAGGAACCTGTAAATACTGGGCTTCCTCAAAGAGAGATTTGTAAATGAATAAGCTGACACCCTGATGGACAGCACTTTGAATTGCTTATTTATTTATTACTTTTACTCACTTTTTCTAATATTGCTGTATTATTTCAACACTAAATGCATAACACTTTGTATGAAATAGATGCCTAAGACTTTTACACTCAAGTTTCGTTCCAAAAGCTGTATATATTTAGAATAATTGTGGATATTTAATGGGAAATGTATTTATTTCTATAATAAAGGTTGTATTGCATCATAATATAGCATTGGCATTTCTTGCATGTGTAAATAAAGCAAAAAAGCATGTCATGTTAAAACAAAAAAAATTCTGGAATGAATTAATAAATATAGTATACATATAGTATGTTAATTTTGTACTGAATCTAACATTAAGCATTTTCCATTTGAATCAATGCATTGCTGTTTTCAGTGTTCTGTTGTCCTCACAGGTGGCTCTTTGTGTTTGACAGCAGATGATTATCTGGCCGTTCTCTATACAAGGGGGACTCCCTTTACAGATATTGTGTGCTACAGTATCAGAGGTTGCATCAGGGAGCTGTGTTTTAGGCTTGTTTGAATTACCACACTGCTCTTTAATCTTTAAGGAATATCTTTAATGAGACTGTAATAAGGGGGTCAGTGGTGTTTTGGCCATAAAAAGGCAGAGCATGGACAAAGTGTGCTGGTTACCTGGGTGAGCACCAAGCTGGCTGCCCTGTTTCTAAAAGGCTTAAGAGTAACATTGCTTGCATATCTCCAGAGACTCCATGCATTCTTAGGTGTCTGATGTAGGACCATTCTTGGGACTTGTTACTCTATTGATTCCAACAGAATGTCCAGTCCAAGCAGTCCTCAGAGCTATGGTCTGATTGGCTCTGCATTGTGGGTCATTCAAAAAGCAGTCCATGTTGAATCTCTTCTTATAACTTCAGTATGAATGGGCGGGGCTTAACTACCATAGGCTGAATTGTTGGGTATATTAAAATGGATTGGTTTGTGACCTCACAAAAACAATGATTTCAAAGCAGGCATTTACAAAATCAACCGCTGTCCTCTCTTCATTATCTGCTCTCATGTTGTGACATGACTTTTAGGGTCTTTTAAGTATGTCGCTCTATAGAGAGCTTAACACGCTGATGCAATAACACGTACATAACTAGTAAAGCTTACTAGTTTCCTGGTTTATGAACAAATTTAAACTGCTCCATAGCACATTATGGTGCACAATTTTATTTAAGATAAATATATCTGGATCTGTCTCCAGTTAAAAATGTATGGCAAAATTTTCTGGCTACCTTTGACTGTCTCCTCAGTTCCTAAATAATTCAAACATCTAAGAAAAAGGAAAGGTGTAACACAGTGTAAACATGCCCCTGTCCCAACTTATTTGAATGTGTTGGAGGCATGAAATTATATATTTGTTTATATTTAAAAAATACCTTTAACCATACAGTGAACAACTCACAGATTCTTGTTTTTGCATTTTACAAAATGTCTTAATTTTTCAGGTTTGCTAAAAGGTTCACACAAAACCCACATTTTAGGTTTTCTTTTTTCTAACAGAGTATTTTGCTATATTTTTTATATCAGAATCAGAAAACCTCTATTGATCCCAGAGGAAACTGCTTAATATGCTAATATATTTAACATATATGCAATTAAAGTAACTGTAAAAAATGTGCAGAAATATTAAGGATGTGTGATTATTTTCCACTTAGAAAATCCACATAACATATAATTTGACCAGAGACGGCCACACTTTTATACAGGACTGTATGTGTGCTCATTGGTGCACGTGTGTGTGTGTGTAAAACAGTGTTAGTAGAGAATGTGGAGAATTTCAGCCCTATTTGAATGAGAGATGGCAGTTCTCAGCCAGAGAGGGATCCTCACTCACAAAAGCTCTTTTTTGGTTGCCAAGTAACAGGATTTCCCCACTTTTCTTTCCATTTCTTTTTTAAACAGACGTTCTGCTAAATGTCAGTTTTGTTATTGAAATGTACAAACTCCTCCCTGCTGTTCATTAGTAACAATATTAACTCTTAAGCTCTACAAGCCCATCAGCGGGTTCACATTTCACTCCTTCACACTCATAACTCAAACTTACATTTTAATTTTATCATAGTTCCTGAATACATAAGATTAATTACGGAATTTTAAGCTCAGTTTAATGGGTAAAACGTTTTAGTGACATGGTACAATGTCTTAAGCTGATGTTGTTCTAACTTTTCTATCACGTGACCTTCACTTCTGTATGATAACGTGCTTTTTTTAATGCACATCATGCACTTTGTATTTTCCTTTACCATGTGTTTTTTGATGATGTCATATGTGATAGCACATATTCAAATGATGTCACGTTAATCTTATGTTGATTATATGTAAAAAAAAGGCACTTAAATGTGATAATGTGAAATGTATGTGACTTTTCTTTATGGGGCTTATAAGAAATATTAATGACTAATTTACCCCTTTATTGTCTGTTGCAGGAAAAGGGGCATTGAGATGGTGCAGGTAAGCAATTTATGTGCAGTATTGGCACTGAATATGTCTTATTGTACCAGCAGACGAATAAAGGTCTTATTCAATCAATTACAATGGCTTAGAGGACAGTAATAAGATGCGTAATCTCTCTCTCTCTCTCTCTTACTCTCTCTCTCTCTCTCTCTCTCTCTCTCTCTCTCTCTCTATTTTCTGTGAGTTTCTAGTCTTCTTGAATTGTATTGTATGGCAAAAACAAATCAAACATCAGTTTTAAGTTTTCATTTACTACTTAATTTGTATTAACTACTGAAATTAGTGGTCAGAATTACAGCTTATAGCTCAGTGTGCAAATAGAAAAATGTAATGACCTTTAGCTGGAGGAACGGGGACACGGAAAGGCCACATCCCTGCAAAAAATAGAAAAACTTTCCATTCTCCACAGTAACCGCATAGTGAGGTGAATACTTTAAGAGTCCAAACATTGGGTCACCCCAGTGTGTAACATACCACTTTTTAACTCCTCTATTTTGCCCCTCTCATTTCTGAACAACCTAAACTACAGCTAAATGACAGAGTTAGAGATGTGTTGTTTAATGTGCAGTTCACAGATGAAGATACATTTATATGTTCCACTAGGTTTTAGGGTTGTTGCTATTGATCTATTGATATTTCATCTAATCTGATGGTTCATCTTTTATTAAGGCTAAACTTTTATAAAAGGAGCTTAATTGAATAATAACAGACCGTGCACTGTATTTTAAAGATTCCTAAAAGGTTTTAGGGAGAAAAATATACTCAGAAGCCTTTAACAAGAAAAACGTGTCTGTTTATACCGTCTGGATAAAACAGGTACGTTGTTATTCCCTGATGACAAACAATGTAAATGTTCTCTTAATGGTCCATATGATTCTTAAGATTTAACCCTTTAGTAATCTGGTCAGTTATTGGGTCGAGCACATTTTGAGTCCCTATATCTTGTTAAAACATTCACTGAACTTAACTCAACCTGATTGTTCCATCATTACCACTTGGTTGAGGTCAGTTATGCTGAAAAAATCCACTGGATTTCTCCTTAAACTTTAATTATCAGATCTTTTCCATGAGCTTCCTCACCCGAAATTAGACAAAGGCATGCTACTTTCATGTAGTTCTGTTGCACTAATACAAATCTGAGAACATTTTTTTGATCTCTTAAAGAAGTTTTAAGATCTTCCGTTTTTTTTTTTTTTTACTAATTTATGCCCAAATTAATCTAGAATGCAAATTTTGTTAAATGTCTCTATTAAAGGATACATGCTATATTCACATTCCCAAATGAGCTTTTTTTTAAAAAAGGAAATAAAATGCTCAGGGCCAAAACAAGAGCTTAAAAAACTATAATTATGATATAACATTTATGATAATTGTATACACTTTGGTACAATTGTTGTTTGACTAAAGGTACTGAAAACTTTTGCTTGAAGGTATAACTCCAGTGACAGCCTTTGTACCCAGAAAACCCAGACATTGAGAGACAGTTTACAGTAGGAGAAACTCTGCATTATCAATATGCCAGTTTATTGAGAGATTTTATCAGTTTTGTTTAAATGAAGCTTTCCTCTTGAGAAGGAAATCTGTGATCAACTCGATTACTCTCAAATAATTTAAAGTTCACATCACCAGCCTGCTGTGTTTGTTCAATGCAAGCTATGTGGTGCAGCATGAGATGCTGATTATTCTGAGCTTTCCAGCACAGATTAGTTAAGCTACTCATTTAGTTACATTTCACAGCAGCTTGTGATAGTTAAAATACTTTTAAAATTAGAGAGTGAACCTTTATCGTCTTTTTAAATGAATTAGCTGTGCGTCACATAGTGGAAGTGTGGATGGTTATTTTCATTTACATTGTGCTAGAAGAGTTATCTGCTCTTTAGTTTAAAGTAAATTCTGTATTCTGATCTAAATGGAGCACAATGTTCTTTATGTAGTGTTGAAGCCTTTTAAAAGTTTACATCATCCACGTAATGTGAATCTTCAATACTAATTAAAGTCTTTTGCCTGAACTTTTCATCAAAGGCAGAAAATATTTGGAAGCTTTTATCAATATTAATGTGTCTTATAGTTTATTGAGCTGCAATTTTCTTCATAGGAAAACACTGGGCAACACTTTCTGAAACACTAGGCAAAAATGTCACATGCATATTTTTCACTGGCTAATATACAATTTCTTATTTTAGATATGTCACAAATGTTATGTTTTCAGAGAAAATTTCACATACAAATAGATATCTATTGGTTTTTTTCAACATATTTTAGAAGCAAACGCTTTACCCTCTTTGATACAGGTTCTACAGTTAAAGGTGATTATGCTCCAACCAATGACATAAATCTGACAAACTTCCTTAAATATACTAAAAACACTTCATTCAAATTGAAAAACACATTTAAATTTATCCATAAATTTAGTTCCAGATAAGAGTTAGAACTATTCTTCAGTCTTATTTAAGCCTGGCCTCCAGGCTGCTGTGTTCTCTATGCTATTGAAGTGTGTGGTGTCATCATGCCAAGATCTAAAAAGCTCTCTGAGGTCTTCAGAGAAGTTGAGAATGCCTTTGAGTCTGGCAAGTCATTTCAAAAGACCATTTCATTGTAAGGAAAATCCAAGTGATTTCAAATTACTTCCAATTTGTCCAGGACCAGCTGACCTGCATGGGAGGCATGTCAGGAAAAACTTTTGCTCTCCAAAAAGAACATTAGAGCAAGTCTACAGTTTGCCAAAGAACATACAGGCAAAGACCAGGCCTTTTTGATTAATATAGATAATGCTGTTTGTGTTCTGGAGACTGCTCTGTCTCAGTTACTTCTCATAGTGAAATGAACCTTGCAAAATTGATGATAGCAAGTATATTTATAGAACTGGAAATTGCTCATTTAGGAGCTTATAACTACAGCTTTAATGTTTTTTCTTGGAATGTGGCTAAACACCTGTCACCTGTAGTGGTAGAACAGTAAATACCAGTCAGTACAGTTACAGGGGCAATTTTTCTTTCTTGTCTAAAATGCAGTCCACTTAAAAGGAAATTCCACACATAATTCCTTGCAGTTCTGAGTGGTTTAATGTATAGCATATTACATATTTTTTTAAGTGGAAGTGATAGGAACCAGGAGTTGTGACAACTATAGCACACATTTTGTATTTGCATGTAATGCTGATAATGAATTGTAATTTAAAACAATAAAAAAAAGTTTACATGCAGGTGTTAAAATATGCCTTTTAACACCTTCATGTACTTCTCTACCATTGTTTTTAACTAAAAAAAACTTATATCAATCCTGTCTTGAAAAGTTTCTTTAGAATAGAGCACTCACATTAAACCTCTCAAAACAACTATACCTACTTAATTAAATCTGAATTTTAGTAATCTTAAGGGCTTAATTATATAGAAATGTTAAAAATTATTACACTGCCTTTTAATACACCTCTACATTTATACTTTCTTCAAGTGTCATACGCTGTACAGTAGTATAGGGAAGCTTTCATAGTTACGTTAAGATAGAAGACCGGCCAGTGTTAGATGTTAGCAAGCTATGTAAGGCTCGCTCTGGTGGATTTCAGTAACTAGGCTCTTGGGTTGGAAGAAGCTAGGCTTTTTGGTTGGGAGAAACTATAAAAGCTGTACTGACGTGGGTGTAGGCCACTGTGCTGCATAAGTATTACCAAGATTTGTGCATTAAAATGATGTTCTCATATTAATATTAACTCTACTGCACTGGCCCTTTAACATCTGTACTACTAAATTTGAAAGTCAAGTCAAGTTTATTTCTATAGAGCTTTGATGTCGACACACATTAGCAATAACAAACAAAATAAAAATAATTTATATATATATATATATATATATATATATATATATAAAATGTGTATATATAAATCTCAGTTTACAGAGCAGTTCCTTGTGTACGGGTGCAGTGATAACTTTCGATCAGTTCAGGTGGAGCATAGGGCTGTCCACATGGACTCTTCTCAACAGGAGCAAGTGGGTTAAAAGCCACAAAAACTAGGGTATCAGGATGGGTCAAACAGGTCCAGACAGCAGAATGGGTCAGGATCACTGGTATCTCAGCACAGTAACTAAAGAGAGAGAGATCAAAAGAGATTTTTGGCAACATGACACATGATATCTTGATTTCCACTACAAATATGCAAATAGCAGTTTGCGACAGAAAAGACTGAGTAAGACTAATGTTCATGACCTGCCCATGCTCAGTAGAACACCAGTCATTAAATCATTCATCTTCCACTCCATAGTATTTTGTTTTTGGGATTCTTTTCAGGCCCTTATTCAGCTTATTTTAAAGTGCTTCAGTGCTTACTGTCTACCTTAGAGGGGCCTTAGGAATTAGGTGGTCTGAAGCTGGTTAATTTTGAAGTGCATTACTCAACTATCCAGACGTGAGTTACTGTATACATGTCTGGATGAATGATGAATCTCTGGGCCTCTGGAGAAAGCTTGGAGGCTGCATTAGTCAAACTGCTACAACTTCCACTTTCTTTCCAATCAAACCTAAGCCCTCTTTTATCAAACTCTCCTACAACATTATGCAACATCCTCCAAAAATACACTACACTCGCTGAACTCACGTCATCATATGACACAGCGCTGCTTTCCAGCTGCAATACAATGCAGGGTGGTGTAAAGTGTACATAGTGTATTTAACAAACTTTAGAAAAATTAGGAAAATCATTTGTTCCTATGGCAATACAGCACGTCGACTCGGATTCATCCTTTTATTAAAATAACGTTTATTTGGTCAATATATTTTCTTTAAGATGTACAGTTAACATTTTGAATGAGCACTGAATGAAGCTGCCTGTTGAATTGCCATGAAGTCCATTTTTAATGTAACCATCTTAACCCTTCATTAGCATATTATCACTTTCACAACCAAACAGGAGAAGGAAAAAAACGTCAATAACTTTTACCAGAAGTTAATATAACAACTATTTAATACTTTTTTCCAAGTAAATTTGTAGTTATTCTACAGCTTCATTCATTGTCACACAATGTAAAGAGTATGTAATATTTTAAATATTGTTAAAATAAAAAAGAGACATATAATTTTGTTCAGACAGCAAAGACATATCATACATAAGCATACATCACCTTGCAGACCTGTTCACAAAAAGATTTTATTTGATGTGCTCCATGTTTATTGTGTGTACCTTTGTGTTTTACCTTTCCTCTAGAAAAATTTGCCCTAAGGTTGTCATTTGTGTGTCATTCTCAGATGACTCAGTATAGCTATGTTTGAACAGTATGTGGTCTTGTGTTGTTTGTTTGAAGATGAACTTCTGCGATCTATAGGAATCATACTAAACGATGTCGCTTGGATGGCCTTGCCTGCATGCAAACAAAGAACCTTGGCATATCTTGATGAGAGTGCCTATCGTTTGCGAAAATAAACCCAAACGGATATTTATGATGGTCTTTGCCGGGTTCTCTATTTCAGTGACTCTGGGAACAAACCCAAAGTCAACCAGTCTTTGTTTGGGGAAGTGAATGTGAAGGTTGCTTAGACTGTTTGTGTGTTTCTCCTGTATCATAGTATAGAGGCGTAAAGGCAGGGCAGAGAGACTAGGTCAAGGTCCTTCGGCCTTCAGTCGAGCCCTTCACTATCTGAGAGACAGCTCAAGATAAGGGACTGACTCAGCTAAAACACACACACACGGCTTACACCATTCTCTGCTGAGCGATATTGAATTGACAGGCGTATAATGAATAGACAGTGAAGGGTGCGGAAAGCAAAGAAAGAAAAGACGGACTTTGACCTAATTACGCGTCATACATTACCTGACTGTGTTACACCCTGTCATAGGCTCTGTGCTGTCATAATAAATCTCTAGTAAATACTGTAATCAATAAGCTGTTGGACTTTAAGTGTCCAGGTGCTGCTGCTACAATGGCACCTGTCCAGTCTGCTTTAAAAGAAATTTAGTACAGCAGAGTAGATTTTGGCCTAATGCAGCCCAGTCAAATGTAGTTTGTAAAAATGTAGTTGCATTCAGGGATGCATGATGATATCGGAATCATATCAGTGTTGCATGTTAAAAATGTCCTTGCTTAGATAGACCAGAAATCTTAGACCTTTGAAGACACATTGTTTTTCACTTACAAATGTAAACACTAGTTACATCATGTAACAGAGTTCTGTTATTTTTGTTTCTGGGTACAAAGTGTAAAATCAATAGAAAATGGCTGTTGTTCCACAATAACTTTGCTTCTGTGCTCAGGACAATGACATTTTGAAATGTATCTGTTTTCAAAAACATTCCCCATTCACTTTAAATGGTAAACATCCAGAATATTTTGGAACTGTGCAAAGAATGTAGAATTGTCCAGAATTTTCTAGGACTTTCTGGAATCTTTTAGAACGTTCTGGGAGTGTCCAGAAAAGATAAAAATGTGCCTTTTTTGTCACTATAAATAGGAAGTGTTTGTAGGCTGTGGTCTTAAAATCTAAGTTTGGGATAAATAGAGCCATTTTTCCAAAGGACTTAGACATAAACAGTTAAAATATAACACTTACATACCAGGAACAAAAATTATGTAACATTGTGTAATGTCTTATAAATATAACAATGTCAACATTAATTGCAATTATGTTTTATGTTAAGCTACCTTGTATGTTAGCTCTGTCTGATTTGATTAAACAGAAATTTTATAATTTGTACATATTCAGTATGAGAGGTTAATGATACTGGTGCTTGTCTGGAATACATGTAAACTCTGGCTCGCTTAGTGGAATAAGCAGAGTTTTTTTTTTTGTCACACATAGCACTGTATATTTCTACAGTAAAGTTAAATACCTATAGTCCTGCTCTCCACAGTCTTATCATTTCTACTGACCTCTGCCCTGTTCTTATGGAAATGCAGTGTCAGCTTGAGGAGAATACATGCTTCATTTATTTTATTGTTAATATCTGACAATTAGGGCTAATGTGTAAAAAATTTACAACTATGTGAGAAATAGTCCACCCCATTTTATGCTCATAGGAAATCATGTTTTGTGTTTGAAGTTATAAAATGCAGAGATAAGATAAATGAAGAAAGGAAAAAAATAATAAAACTTTAACTCCTAACCGTAGACATTTACTAACCTAAAAACATATCTTTATATTATATCATATTTTCATATATATCATATCATAATAGCAGTAAAAGTGCAATTGTTAGATCACATTATTTTGCACAAGAAGACCAACTAATTACTAGTGCTGTATTAATTTTTCACACAAATGGCTAAGCAGTCAATAGGGTCATCAGTAATTCCAGACGTTCTCTAATTGGCCAGTTGGCCTATTATGTGGAATATTAGGGTCTTAGGCCTATAAACCATTTCTTGGGCAATAAATGTGTTCATGCATCAAAAATAATATTAGAATAAACTCCAATGAACATACAGAATGATACAATACAAACTGTTTTAATTTAATTTTATAACCAAGTTACAATAAGACTACCCTTATGAAAAGTTTATGATCAACTTGAAATTCTTGTTATGATTGATTTAATGTTTGGCCATTAGTTCAGTCATTTTGAAGCACATTAAACATTTTTAATAAGCAGTTATATAGATAAAAAGGGCAACAGTGGTCTGTTGTGGTTGCCATGTTGTGAGTCCACATGTGAGTCCATAAGTCAATGTTTTACTTTTCTCTGACATTCAGCAATATACCTTGATCAGAAGTTAATATTCAGGTGCAGATATTAGATACAGCAGGTCATTATTTAGCTTTTTGCTAATATAACTGTATATTGATGATTTCTATATATGAATGACCTAATTAATTATTATTAATTAACTCATTTTGAAGCCATTCACAAAACCCTTACAGAGAGAGTCATATTGTAATGCTGTAAAAAAAATCAGTATTAAATTGCTATTTTTTCTGTTTATTAAATATAATTTTTTATCTGGGCAAATAAGTAGCTACTCCCCAATTACTGTAGGTTTTTCTTAGGTACCTTTAACTTTAGCACAGTACTGTATTTACATATGCACTTTTCTTTATATTCACACAAAGCCCCTTTGCACTTCTTAGCAGCATATATACATAACTGGCCAGTTTACGTTATCAATAAAGTCATAAATGAATCGACTGTTACATAAGTCAGGGGAATTATCTGATCCTCAGGGGACTTTTCTGAGAATATTAGGAAATGTTTGCTATTAACCTTTGTGTTTACACTTTGGATGTAAAGATAAGCTGTTCCTGATCCACCGGCAAGAGAATCACATGCTGGTTCTGATTTTCAGGAAGAACTGGATGGTTAAGTTGCGAAGGGGAATGGGGGATTTGTAAGCTGCTACAACAAATAAAGCCTGGTCATACGCTGGAAGCAGGGAACGAGTATAAGATTCTAAGGAGTAGTTCTTCAGTGGTAAACCAGCCCCCGCAGATCCAGCATGCTTCCTAGGAACACAACAGACGTGGGTGTCAGCTGAAACAGAATGACTTGATCCTGTGGAGTGACTGTCATGACGTGTATGCTCTTTGTCAAAAGCACGTGAACGTCTTGTAAACTGAGAAGTCACTCTTAATACGCACATACTAGCTCTCAGGAGTTTTTCAGCCATCAACCCCCCTTTAGGCCACAGCCTTCTGAGAATTGTACCCAAATACAAACTAGGCCCACAACATGGTGGGTCCCTTAAATTAGGTTCTTCTTATAGCTCTTCAAAGGATGACCCTTGAATGGGTCATTCTGTTGTACAACATGACGTCCACAGGCTGCCTCTTCCCACTGCCAAGTCCATAAGCTACTGCCTTCTGCCATCCCCCCACATTCACTGGATTGTTCCAACGAAAACTGTTGCATGTCCCTCAGGGTCAGTCCCATGGGATCTGTGAGCACAATTTACATGAAACTCCTTCTTCTTAATTTTTAAAAGATGTGAATCTACATATACCTTGTGCTCTTTCTCTGGGGCAAGGATAATTAATTCCTGTAGAGTTAAGTGATTTTCCTGTCCAAACACATCTGATTCAGCTCATTATTTAATCACTATGTTTTAATGGGTGTATTTGAACAGGAAAATCACCTGCTGACTAGACCTCTAGGAGAGGAACTGATGACTGATGCTCTAGGGGATTTATTTTTGTTGTTGCGTAGGCCACCTTTACAGAAGTACAGGGAAGATCGATCAAGCTTAGCGCCATCCATTATTATACTTAGACTGTGGATTAATCAACAATGCACTGCTAAATATTGAGGAACTATGAAGTAAATGATTTACTTTATTATTATTGTTGGACATTTATTGTTATTTTTGGGATATTTGAGTCTGCACCTTTGTGATTGCATGTTAGAATAAAAATCTCTTCACTAATCAAAATATAATATTATGTTTGGATGGCAGCACTAGGAATATGATCATGAAACAAATCTATAAATCAATAAATTCCTAGATTACTTTTGTTAGCGTGAGGTAGTTCAGCCTTTTTTTGCTACTCTACAATGAAAAACATTTCAAAAATAAAAAAAATATTTCTAATTTTATAAAAACTTAAATTGCTCAAGGAAATTGATACAGCACTTTAAATATGACCTCTTATGCTGGTTTAAAAAAATGCTAACACTTTTAAGAGAACCAACATAGGTACTATGTGCTTAGGGGGCAGCCGTGGCTGAAAGTACAGAGAAGTGTGTTTAAGACCAAAGGGTTGCTGGTTAGATTCCCGGAACCCATGAATGAAGTGCCCTTGAGCAAGGCACCTAACCCTTGCAACTCTTTCCCGGGCACCGTGGCTGAATGTGCAGCACAACCCCCTCCTGGATATCTGTTAAAATGTTTTTGCAAGTGTATTGGTCAGAAGGCTTTAGGCCATCCGTATGAGGTTTTTGACTAGTCCAACGTGATGTCATTTATAGTAAATTGCTAGAATTCCACAGAAGCCGTTTACAGTGCTAACCATTTTATATACACTGTTGTATATAAACTACTGCTGTAGCCATGCTACAAGTCACTACAAGATAAAAAAAAACCAGCCTATTCTGTTGTAAACTTGAGCGTGTAGTTTTAACAGAAAATCTATTTTCACAATTCATTACTCATGTTTTGTCATGGGAGTTTTCCTAAAGGATTAACACTGATCTGACCTCTTGACCCCAAACTAGCTGGACCTCAGCCAACCACTGGAAGAGCAGGGCCCCCTGGACGCCATCATCCACAAGCTAACTGACCACATCGTGGAAGCAGACCAGAATGTCACAGAGGCCTTACTTCTTGTGCAGAGTGTGCAGGTAGAGATGCATTCAGTGAAGTTTATTGTTAAACTGTAAGACTAAAATTGCACAAACTGTTCACCCTCCTGCCGTCTGGAAGAAGGTACCGAAGCATTCGGGCCTTCACTACTAGAATGTGCAATAG
>JBBPDA010000152.1:3525352-3599252 GCA_037974385.1 Arnoldichthys spilopterus
TGTTTTGTATCTGTCTGTCTTTGCACTGTCTTGTTTTGTATCTGTCTGTCTTTGCACTGTCTTGCACTGTCCTGCAATGTTTACACATCCTTGCACACAATGCACTTTATGTTGTTAGTTGTGTAGTGTTTCATGTAGCACCGTGGTCCTGGAGGAACGTTGTTTCGTTTCACTGTGTACTGTGTGAATTGTATATGGTTGAAATGACAATAAAAGCCAACTTGACTTGACTTGACTTAGACACCTGCTCATACAGCCTTTCTTATGCTTTAGACTAGCTGTTGGAACATTTCTGTAAGGATTTAATTGCATACAGCCACAAAAAAAACATGAGTGAGGTCAGGTTCTGACGTAGGATGATTGGTTCTGGAATAAATTAGTTTCACTTGGATTCGTTTAGTTTTTTGTTAATTGTTTTATTGGTATGCATTGACATCAGTTTCCAACTGGAAAATGCCCCTTAAGTTGGAGTGAGTGGCAAAACACACTGCAACATGATTGCTTTTATTTGGGGAAACTTCAGAACCAGGAGTAAAACAAAACATTATCTGCCTAAATTAAAGGTAGTTGAACTCCACATTGACCCTTACAACTTACCAAAGAACCAACAGTCCATGGACATCAAAATCAGTTTGAAATCAGGTTTCCTGACATATATTTGTACATGATTTCAATGCTGGGGAAATACACAGATTTATTGCGAACAATAAATGCCAGGATGCCTGGCCAAATTTTAGATGTGTGTTTTGTGTGTTTTGGTGAGATTCGAGCTAAACGTTGAACGCTAAACAGTTTCTTAGTAAAAGTTTGTCTTTCTACCACTTAATGAGTGCAAGTGTGGCGTCATTTGTGTACCCTGTGTGTATAGATTTTGCTGTATGTTTGCAAGCCATTTTATCATTGTGACTGCTGGCTCTGCCCCTTACTTTAATTTCTCGAGAAGTGTAATTATTGATTGTTTAATGGTCAACTTATTGTGTTCCTTTGTTTTTCAGGAATATATAGATGCCCATCCAGAAACTGTGATTTTAGACCCACTTCCTGCCATTCGTACACTGCTTGACCGCTTTGAATCCTACAAGCTAATCCACAAAATAGAAGAAAGCATGAAGGGTATGTTCCTGTGTTGACAGTGACGAATAATGAGTGCTTTTTGTGATATGCCTTTGTTCACATTCTGGTAAATGTCGTGTGGGGAAATCATGTTCACAGGCTGCATATAATTACAGTCAACAAACCAGTCAATGTTACGAGTTTAAATGATGCAAAACCAAAAACCCAATGAATTATTGCCAGAGCAAGCTGGGCACATAGCTGCAATATTACCAGAAAGTATAAGGATGTGCTTCTTCATCAGTCCTTTGAGCCCCTGAAAGGATCAGGCCTGGGTGAATGTGTATTTGGTCTTTCCGCTAGGCGAGGATGAGGCTTACGAGGGGCTTATAGCCCAAAGCTGCTGAGTTGTTCATTCTTTGTGCCACTCGCGATGTGCATTCATGAACAACAGAGAGGTCAGGAGGCCGGTGTGTTAGCCAAATCCCCACCACATCTCCAGCTGGAACAGTGGCGTAGTGCCTAAGGAATTCCACCGTGGTTTCCCTACCTGTCTGTGTATAAATTTGGACTTTATAGATATTTCCTGCCTCCAAAGTAAGGTGCTGTAAGAAACTGGTCGTCTTTTAGTCTTCACAGCCGCCACATTTCAAAGCCTTGTGCTCATAAATCTTGCAGGTTTTAGGTCGACAGCCAAACAAATTACACCAATCAGCCATAACATTAACACCGCCTGCCTAATACTGAGTATGTTCCTCCTGCTGCTGAAACAGCTCTGGCTGTGGTGCCCTGTATGTTCTGACCCCTTTCTATCAGAGTCAGCATTTACTTTTTAAACATCAGTAACTCTTCTGTGAGATCAGACCAGACAGACTAGCCTTCACTTCACTTCCATCAGTGAGACTTGGGTGCCCATGACCCGGTCGCTGATTCACCAGTTGTCCCTCCTTGGATTATTTTTGGTGGGTAATAGCTACTGCAGACATGGAACATTCCACTTCACTCCACCCTGCCGTTTTTGGAGATTCTGTCATCTAGCCATCACAACAAGCTCTTGTCATAAACTTACTATATAGACTATATGTCCACTTACCTGATAATAGTGTTAATGCTATGGCTGATTAGTGTATATGTTTCATTTGCACTGAAAAATATATTCTGTAAGTTTATACTGTCTGGTGAGCCAGACAATAGGTGACATCAGGTGTCTCCCAGCAGCTAGCCATTACTTCGGACTTGCTGTTGAATTATAACATGATTTGAAACTTTAACATTGACCAAAAATTCTGATGACACAACCATATACAAACATTCATGCAATCTTGTTCAGAGTTAAAGCTAGCAGCGCCACAACCGATCAGCACTTCACCTGCACCAAGTGCATGCTTTCATTGCAGCCATTGCCAGATTGGAAGTTTTAAAGAACTTTTTAAAATCCTAAAGCCAACCACACTCTGGGCATACTGGAAACCATTATGTTTAATATAACTGGACACACTGACGTTAGCATGCGGCATCACTCATGACTCCCAGCCCTTTCTTGCGTGCCATAGTGCTCCACTCACCGTTTTGTCAATACTGCATTAAATTAAACACTGAATGAGACCACAAGACCCATAGTAGATGTTTACACAGAGAAAAAGTCTTTTAGATAAACAAATGTTAATGGTATGCTACCCCATCTAACATTACAGTGTAGTCTCTTTTCGCCTTGTATCTTTCAGCTTGAAAACATCAAGTTTGTGAAGTTAGTTAGCTGGTATGAAGCCCAAGAAAAAAGTTTGTAGCGCTCTCACTGTGATGAATATTGTGTGGTATAGCTATGCTTTGCATGTCTCGTGTGGAAGCTTTAATGAGGCTTTATATGACCTGCATTGTTAGAGTGGATAGTATTTTTGTATGTAATTTAGAACTACAAAAGACCACAAACATGAACTTGCCACTGTGCCAACATTAGCTTAACATGAATTTGCCACCGTGGCATTACCTTGATTTAGTTTGAATGTTAGTTTTGTTAGTTGTGCACTACAGTTTCTCATTAGGTTGAATGGGTTTTTTGCCAAAGCTTGTCCAGCATAGCACCATTTGCTAGGAAAGAACGCATTTGTCGGCATGAACAGGTAAATTCCATCCATGTTGTTTGAGCAGAACCATGGCAGGGCTGTCTGTCTCTGCCACAGAGACGTGTTGGTGCCAGGTGTCAGTTGAGGGGTAGTCTGAGTTTAACAGCCTTGGCTGCAGCCTGTGTCTCTAATAGAAGAGGGAACTGTGTTTAGAATTCCAAGGCACTGACTCTTTTCTTGGGCTCCCTCACCAGGCAACCACTTCCATGGCTATTAGTGTATAAAACAACATAGCAAGGGATCCTGGGAAAAAGAAGATAACACCACTAATGTACCCACTGTATCCCACAATCATGCGTTTATACTCTTTATTTAAGCCCCACTCATTTGCTTGTTCCACATGCTTGTTTTGTGATTCTGTCATTATCTGCATAGGCGATCTATTTACTGATTTAGGGTTTTTAATTTGGGTCACTTTTTCCATGAGTTGATCTGTAAAGCTTCTACGTGATTGGATGTTATGTAATTAGCATGCATTGCCTCAAACGTCTCATGTTTAGATGTAATGCAAACACTGCTGTTAGCATATGATAATAGTGTTTGGTTTGACTGAACTGCTACAGACTAAGGTCAATTCCTGTGAGGCTATATGCATTATTCAGCCATGTGTAAATCTTATGCTTCTTCTTACATAACTATATGTTTCTCGTGTATTTATATAAAGCATAGATAGATAGAATAGATATAATTTTTTAACCCCAATTTTTCACTCAGAAAACACTTTTTGATCTGAGAGGCCATTAATAACCTACAGCTTGTTTCCATGTAAGATTTAACTGGTTTGTTTAAACTGCTGAAGATGACAATGAAGGTTACAGATACTGATAAAGTTCATCTTAAGAGGTCATCATGGGTCCATAATAATACTGTTCTAGCAACGACTTCAATTAATGTGTCAGATTTTAGGTAAAACATAATAGTGAGTAAAGATTAATGCAGATTACATTTTATCTAAGCTCTGCATTATGTCCCCATAATGATAGAAACACAGGAAGATATGTAGACGTGGGGACATTTTACTGGTTCTTACTAAACTGTGCTGTTTTCTCTACAAATTCAATTTTTTGGAAAAACTAAAGGAGCAGAAAGATTGTCTTTTGTTTCCCGAGAATAAGGTCAGGTGTGTGTATGTGTGTGTGTGTGTGTTATGCGTGTGTGTGTGTGTGTGTGTGCGCGTGTGTGTGCGCGTGTGTGTGTGTGTGTGTGTGTGTGTGTGCGTGTGTGTGTGTGTGTGTGAAATATCCTAACAAACATGCAAACAAATGAATAAATACAAAATAGAAATAAAAGATAGACAGATGGACGAAAGAAACGATAAAGGAAATGGAAAGAAAGAAAAGGGAAGGAAAAACAAAAAAGTAAAACAAACTGAAAGAATAAGAGAAAGAAAAATGACGGGAGGAAAGAAAACAAAAAGCTGCTCTGCTCTTGACTGTGGCCTTGTCTGTCTTTGGAGGACTCTCGCTGTCTCCTGGCTGTTTGTGTTAGGAGGGTTCCACATGGGCACAGTGTTTTACGTGAAAGACTGCACGGTTTTTCTCCTTCTCTTTTCAAAACATTCTTAAGGAGCAAAGGAGGACACTGTTAAGCCCAAACAAGGATCCTAACATGGGCTATCATCTTTATAAAACCAGTGGGGAAAAAAAACAACAGCAAACAAAAAAGTAGCTTAGTCCTGCACTGCAAATATTCAGTCAGTAGCAAGTATGCAGATTCTTTTAAACCGTGCTCATAATGTGACCCAGAAGTGGTTGGTCTTCATTATTTAACCTTTTAACCACAAGGCTTTTTCAGTAACCACTATTAAGTTTTGTAGGTTTTAGCCAACATAACAAACCCCTCAGACCTTTTAGCTTTAAGGCCTTGTGAAATAAAGCCAGGCTGTTATAAATATGCTAACTGCGCCTATTTCTTGTCTTTCTGTGGTGAGTAGATGACCGGATTTGCTCTCCTTCATTTATGGGACTCAGCAGTGAATGTGGTCCAGACATGCTGGAGCAGCTCCACAAGAATGGCATCACCTTCCCCTTCAGTAAGTGTACTTGTTAGTACAGACTGATACTGATAAAATCATTGCACTAGGTGATCCATTGTGATGAATGTAAATAGTTTGACTGTCTTAAGTGGCCATTAAACTTCTATCATCATTAGTATGGAGGGATGGGTACTCAGATATAACAGAGAAAGTATGTACTCCCTTAACCTTAAGTTAGTATTGCCCCTTTTAGCAGAACATAGTGTAGTTAACATTTTGGATGACTGTGCACCAGTCTTTTATATCAGTTTGCTGAAATGTTACTTCTGTGCAAAATTTCTTCAATTGAGTTCAAGATTTTTGAGGATTTTCAAATCAAGTACAACAATTCAGTAGGTTTATACCCTCTTTTCTTCTGTTTGAGCCATTCTATGGTGAATTCGCTAGTGTGCTTAGGATCGCTATTCTATTGGTGGTGTAACAGTTAGGGAGTTGCCCCTGTAACCTGAAGGTCGCTGGTTCAAATCCCAGATCGGTACAAATCCCAGACCGAGACATGAGAAATAATCTCTCTGTCACTCACTCACTTACTTTCATTATTGTGAGGTCCACTTCCAAGTCAGCTTCAACCTTTGATCTCAAGTGATTTTCAAGCACTTTTTTGGTATGATGCAGAATACATAGCTGAATCAATGACTGCAGGCTGTCCAGTCCCTCAAGTAACAAAATACCCCAAACCATAACATTTCTACCACCATGTCTCACGGCTGGTATGAGGCTCTACTCCTGAAAAGCTGTATTTGGTCACATGTGTGTAGTGTTACTGTGGCCAAACAGCTCTGTCTACTTTATTATAAAAGGTCTGGTCTTTAGCAAATTGCAGTCTTGCTCTGATGTTTTATTTGGAGAGCAAAGATTTTTTTCTGACAAGCCTTCAATGCAGGTCAGCTGGTCCAAAATTTGAACTCTCAAGTTGTTTGAAAGCTACATCTACTGTACATTATTTTACATAGTTTCCCTTACAGTAGAAAGAGTAATTTCAAATAATTTAGAGACCTTCCTCTTGTCAGAATCATGACCATCCACAATTTATTTTTTTAAGGCCTTATAGAGTTCTTTAGATCTTGACACGAGGAGACCACACACTTTAGTAGCAAAGAGAACACTAGACCCTACATATCGGCTTTAAATAAGACTAAGGTTCTAGTCAATGGCACCTAATCTAAAACATCGAATTCGAATTGACTTGAAGCTGTAATAAATGTAAGGGTGTACATACCTTTTCCATATGACTGATTTGCTTTTTTCCTTATTTTAAATATTAAAATGACCTTTTCTGTGTATAGTTCATGTGTCATTTGTAGGAATATAATCACGTTTATCTGTTTGTGCTCTTTTTCTGTTTTATTACAGTCTGTAAAACTCAGGTAGCACATGGCACAAACTCTCATGAGGTAAGAAGGTGTGTGGTAAACACAACTCTGTTGTGTGGCCCATTTTCTTTCTTTGTTAATCATCAAACTTGCATTATGTAATTAAGCACTTTTTCTTTTTGTCTTATGACCAAGTTGTTTTTCATCACCACTACTTCAGATTCAGTACCTCCTCCCTCAGAACACACTGTGACTCACAGCAGCTGATTGTGATCTCCAGTGTAAAGTGATCTGAAGGCCCACTGTGCTCCGTACTGCTTTATAGTGTTTATCACAGTGAAGAGTTCACACTGCCTATCAAAAATCAGGGAACACTGAGTGTTCTGACTGGTTTTGATTCAAATAAATGTTTTAAAATGTTAAGTTGTTAAATAACTTAAAGGAATGGAAAGGAAAAAACTATTTTGCACAATTTTACACTTGGCTCACTTGTCTAGAGTCCAAATTTCTTCTTCAGGTTAACACTGGAGCTATGTGAACATACAGTAGATACCAAGCATAAAACGGTAATAGTCACCCATATTTTTTAAATGCTTTTTTCTCAGCTCAATCAAACTTTTTGCAGTCTGGCCTTCTGGTTAGGGACTTGGTCAAGTCCTGGCCCATGTACCATTAAAGGCACCCTTGAGCAAGGTACCTTCCTGCTACACTGCTCCCTGGGTGTGCCCGCTGTTCCACGTGTGGTGGGTTAAATGCAGAGGTCACATTTTGTTGTGTTGCACTTTGTGTGATGGGATGGGTTCACAATGACAAATAGTAACTTTCACTTTAAGCTGTAAAACTGAACACAACTTCACTGCAGGCAGCCATTCTAGACAGCACTGGCTATGGGTGTTCAGCAGTTCTATCAGGAGGACTGATCTTGAATCAGATTCCTCAATATTTTTGTCATTTTCACAAAAAACTGACTCTAGATCAGCACTCCTACACCTATGGCTGTTTGTGAAAACAGGCCTGTTGTCTAAAGTGACTCTTCACAATATTTGGCTTCATGGTGCAGTTTTATTTTTATGCCTCACTGTCATATTGTGTCATAAACCACTTCGACAAGTCTGTGCCACTTAAATGAAGAGCTGGGTGTGTTTTGTGTGGTATAGACATTTGGGGGATTACAGGAAAGATTTGTGTGACCATGTCTTTGTTTGCAACACTGCCCTTGTAGCTTCAGCACTTAACTAAAGAAGCAGAATTTATATGTATACCAGTTAGATGAGTCAGATTGTTTTTGCCAAACTATTCAATCAAAAAATATTAAAGCTGAACAAGGTTTATTCTGAGAGAAACATGATCACATGTGAAAATCTTTGTGACATTGCTTGGGAGTAATGCCAAAGCCCATGCATTTTATCCAGTTGTTCTCTTGTCAACCCTCTCTTGCACTCAAAGCTTTCATAATATAATTTATCATTTTTTATAAGATAACTTATAATTATATAATTTCATTATCGAAGCTTAAATAACTTAAAAGCTTGTAGAAATCCTTGTAGAACTCTATAGAAGTCTTATTCAGCCTAATGAGAATTTGTAGTGCACAATTGAATACATGGGTGGATGAATGGATGGTTGGATTGATGGGTGGATGGATGGGATTGATGGGTGGATGAATGGATGGTTGGATTGATGGGTGGATGGATGGATGGACTGATTGTGTCAGGGATCACATTTGTGGCTGTAGCATGAATAGATCAACTGAAAAGTAATTTTGTATTTTGGAAGAAGGTAAGGTCTTCCTAAACTGTTGATGGGCAAAGTGGATAGAGGATGACCTGCTGAGCACCTTCCTTGATTTTAGAATATATATCACTTTTTTATATCTCAGACCTTTCCTAGCATACAGTAAAAATCCTTGAGCAGCCCCACCATGCCACTACGAATCAGTGCTTACAGTTGTCTCTCTTAAAAGCTTGCCCCAGTGTTGACACTGTGGGATGTGCAAGATTAATGTGTTACTCTTGTCTGATGGAATGACTGTGTAGGTGAGTTTTTATGACTGTGTACACAGAGACTTTACAGGGCTTATAAAGCAAGTCTGAGTTCTTATTGGTCTTTGTTGAAAAGCTTTAGCATGTAGACCTATAGAGGGGGAGTTTTCTCAGTAGTGTGGTAATACCCTTCACCACACCTTAAAAAAGATACAGACAAGTCTCCATGTCTTTAGGATGTTTTAGACTTAAACTAACATCCATGTTGAATTATTGATCTGTAGCTGTAATCTTATGCTTAGTTAATGTGCAACCTGCAGATGAGTCTTAGCTCATGTTACTGGATGTGTTATTGTGGCTCTTCGCCCTGTAGATGGCAATCATCTTCAGCGAGGAGGACCTGAAGGACATCAGACCTCCGTGTGTCATCCAGAGCTTTATCAACCACAATGCTGTACTTTATAAGGTCTTTGTAGTGGGGGAAGCCTACAGTGTGGTGGAGAGGCCCTCCATTAGAAACTTCCCCTCTGGACCCACAGGTGAGTCAGCTGACAGGTCATAAACAGTCCATCACAGGATGCTCAGTTCTTTAAGAACAGTAGATTAAAAATGTATATTTTCTATAAAATATCTATTTCTGAAATCTGATTGACTGTGCTTAATTTGAAGCCACCCTGAAACTGAATACCGTAATGTGGTGGTGTGTAATATGACCACTGCAAAAGTTGTAGCTTAGGCATGTTTTGAGATATTGAAATGTGTCAGTTGTAGCTGCCCCTATGGATACATTTCACAAAATCTGGCATTTTTCCCAAGAATGTGGTAATGATGCAGCTTTTTGACTTTTGTCTGGCCTGAACCTTTACGTTATATCAGCTAGTGAAGCACTACATTTCTGTATTGGTGTTAATCAGTAGGTGACACTACTGAATGGGTCATAATGCACCAGGGTCATGGGCCTCCTAAAGGCAAACTTGCCATAAAGATTTCATACATATAGCCTAAACAGGTGTTGAGCTATTGCCTTAAAAGTGCTATGTGACTACCCTACTTCAGGGGGCACTAGCATGAAGAGACACACCCAATACAGCTACAACCATGCAAAGTTTAATGTGGATTGGTGAAGTCTATAGGCCTAAGAATACTTTGTACATAGGTGAGCAAAATGACGACTTGGCTAAACAATCTTGGTGCACTTGCATGGTCACATACACTCTGCTGTAGCACAAAAGGTGAATGCTGAAGAAACAGGTCAGAACCCACCTCAGTGCACCACAGAGCTCTTTTGGTGGTATGAGGGAGACTTCCTCAATATTAGGCAGGTGGTTTTATTGTTATGGCTGATTGGTGTATGTTTTAAGATTTTAGTCTTGTTTGCGCTTTTGTCTCCTTAACTGTACAAAATCAGTGATGTGATCTGATGTTGATTAAATATAATGATGATCAGCTGAAAACATTATTGGGGTAGGAGTCTCTGTGTGTGGCAGGATGAGATTTCAAAGCCTCTGTGTTCAGTAATGGGCATTAACAACCCATGTAAAAGCCTTTCACTGGGTGGCACGCATGCTTTTAGACAAGATTTAAAAGGACTTTGACTCTTTTGGCTAGTTTTAGCAACTAAAGTGATCCAAGAAAATGTACATGTCCTTATAAAGATATTTTACCTGAGGTTGTTTACGAAGTCCTTCTTTGTTTAAAAGAACCTGAAATCATGGGCAAAGTAAGATTGGCGCTAATGGCTCTTTTGAGCTAGATGCTAATAGCCCCTTATTTATCTGCAAACCGGTTTGTTTCTCTGTCCTACCATCAGCTCACGTAAGTGTTGATATTTAGACCTGGATTCTAGTGAAGAGGAAGGGCTTGTTTTGTGTTACACTGCCTGTAGGAGGCACACAAGTTTACTGTTTGTTGCCAGAAGCATTGAGTCGATTGTGCCCCCCACTGGCCAGTCAAAAGTCAAGTCGGGTCATATGGGCAGTGTTGCCTAGTGGTTAGGACTTTGTCCTTGTGAACAGAAGGTTACAGGTCCTGACCCAGGTACCACTGAGGTGCCCTTAAGCAAAGGTACCGTCCCGCTACACTGTTCCTCTGGCGCTTCTTACAGCTTTTTACAGCTGCTTCTCATGTGCAGGTGTGATGGGTTGAATGAGGTCACGTTTTGTTGTGGTGCACTTTGTGTGTGATTGAGTGTGTTCACAATGACAAATAAGTCATTTCACTTTATTTATTTATATAGCACATTTAAAAGACAGCAAGTTTTCACCAAAGTGCTGTGCAATAAGATTTTGTAAAAAAAAAAGTGTCAAATAAAATCATGTAGAATAAAAAACATAAAATAAAATGTTGTTAAATAAAATCAAGTAAAATTAAATCAAGTAAAAATAATAACACATGTAAATTAATTAATTAATTGATTGAGTTGTGCTTTTGGATTAAAATGTCTTATAGGTGATCTGTACATCAGCCTCCCTGTACTGATTTAATGCTGCATTTGTAATATGAATGAATGTGTATGAATATGCCCTGATGTTTTACTTGTGTTATAATCATTAGTTTAGAATCCTATAAAATTTCCATCTTGGTTTTATTCCCTTCCCCAGACAAGAGAGCCATATCTTTCAACAGCCATCATGTGTCCAAGCCTGAGTCTTCGTCAGACTTGACCTCAGTGAGTTAACATCTGTTTCTTTTTTTCTTTTCTTTTTTAAATAATTCCACCTACTTTAAACTTACTCTTTCTTAATGAACAACCATCTTATTAATAATAATCTTATTATTAGTGAAGAGTGTGTGGTATCACCAATGCAAGTGCTCCCCATAACTTCCCTTTCATATGACCTTGGTTTGTGTTGTATAGAGGGACAACTTAGAGGGACAGTGCAGGACACCCAGTGATGATGTCATTCAGAAAATTTCCCGGTGTTTGAGACAGACACTTGGTGTGTCTCTCTTTGGGATTGATATCATCATCAACAACCAAACAGGCCAGCACGCTGTAATCGACATCAATGCCTTTCCAGGTGAGGTATATTCTTTAGGATAAAAAGAGCGGTAGTGAAACAGTAGAGAGGGAGACGCTGCTGAAATATGGAATGTTCAGTTTTGATCTACAGTGTCCATCAAAAGTTTGGGGTTGTCTTGGTTTTTGTATTTGGCTGCAGCAGTGGGCAGTGGTGGGTTAGTGGTTAGAACAAAGGCTTAAGGTTCAAGTCCCAGCCCGAGTACGACTGAGGTCCCCTACTACTTCCCTACCATCCCACTACAGTGCTCCCTGGGTACTGTTGATATCTGCCTGCTGTTCACGTGTGCACGTGTGATGCAGAGGTCTCATTTCCCTGTGGTGCTTGAATGTGTTCACAATGACAAATAGTCACTTCGCGTTTCAGTGATCCAGTTGCACTTCTGCATCTGAACCACACGATGTCAGTATTGAGTCAAAGGGGAGTCTATGGTTTAACAGTACCAGAAATACATAAAGCTGTGTATATATAGTTAGTAATTACATTTAGAAAATAATTTTACTTTATGATTGTGTTCATGCCTTTGAACATTCTGTTTTAAAGATGCCAAGACTTTGGATTATACATGTGAACAGGTGCACAATTCCCTCTGTGAGAATATCTGTCCTCAGTTCATTTCAAAGGGGAGGCATAGCATTATCTTCAGGGGAAACATTCAGATTCAGCTGCTGTAGCTACACACACACACACACACACACACACACACACACACACACAGCTGTGTTTGTCACCTTATGTTAGATACTCAAAAGTCATCACACCACCTTCTCTCTTGTTGCTATGGAGATGATGGGTATGCAGTAAGGCGTGACAGTGTCTCAGTGGTATAACCAGCAGGTCCCATGATAGCACAGGCAGCACAGCGTATCTGCTCTTACACACCTTTATCGTATCTATTGTTTCATTGAAGAACAAGATTATATCATGAAACTCTCTTCATCTCAGTTGAATCAGTTAAGTTGCAGATTTATTTTTTAATTGTATTGTTATTCATCTAAAAGGGTCCATGTTTTATATTTTTCTTATTAAAAAAAACTCTGCTTATAGCATTGGTGTGTGTGTTTATCGTTTTGAATTAAAGAGCCTGCTTTAGTCACTGTGCCTTTAAGAAAACACATCAGCCATAACATTAACATCACTGACAGGTAAAGTGAATAACATTGACTATCTAGTTATTTCACTACAATGGCACCTATCAGGGAGGTGGGATATAATATGCAGCAGGTGAACAGTCAGTTCTTGAAGTTGTTGTGCCTAAAACAGGAAAAATGGGTGAGCATAAGGATCTGAGTCACATTGAAAGGGCCTTGTTATGATGGCTAGACAACTGAGTATCCAAAACAGCAGGTCTTGTGGAGTGTTCCAGGTGTGCAGTAGTTAGTACCAACCAAAAGTGATCCAAGAAAAGTGGCGCTGACTCTGATAGAAAGGGGTCAGAACACACAGTGCACCACAGTCAGAGCTCTTTCAGCAGCACGAGGGACCAACTCTATATTAGGCAGGTGGTGTTAATGTTATGGCTGATCAGTGTATATGTGCAAATCATATAAAATTGCTCTATATTGTGCCTTATACAGTCCTTTGGAAGACTGCAGTGGTATTGACATCACAGCCACAATGAATTAAAAAAATTTTTTTGGCTTGGTTTCTCCATAATTTTTACAGAATGGTTTTGTTGCCTAGGTTACGAAGGAGTTCCGGAATTCTTCGATGACCTGCTGACTCACCTTACCAGTGTCTTGCAAGGCCCTGTACCTTCCGCACCCCTGAGAGTGAATGGAGTAGCCCAAAGCTTATCTGCGACCTGTGGGCTGCCCTGCAGCATGCTGGGTAATGAAGGCAGTAGCTGGGTGATTGACAGCGAGAGAATGAAGAAAGGCTCCCACCAGGGCCTGAGCTGCTGCAACTCTGACCTCGGCTCGAACTACAAGCAACTCTGTAGGTCCACACTAGCGGCTGAGGCTTCTTCACAGTGACCCCACAGTGAATTAGCTTAGTTAATTATTCCTTACAAATAAATTACAGCTTCTTTCAATCTGAATGGGGGTTGAAGAATATTTCTCTGTGCCAATATATGATCTGTAGTGCGTAGATGATGACCAAAGATTTATTTTTTCCTAAATCATAAAAAAGGAGCAATTAGCATCTTGGATATCAACATGATTTAGTTTGGTCTGTTTTAATGTATCTTGCACTGGACTTTCTCAATGGTAAAGGTGCCTTAAGGACAAATGGGAGACCATTTCTACACTGCTGATTAGGGGGAAAGTAAGGGAACTTGAACTGTACTGTTAAGTTACAGAAACCATATGATCCTGGTTGCAGGTGAAACGTAACGGCACAAGAAGACGCTTTACTTTTCGTGTACCAAGCAATGAGTCGGGTGAATGAACAGGGCATTTGGGTGTTAGTGTATTTTGAGGCTTGTTTATGCCTGTAGCTCCCAGAATTCCTGCATCTGTGCAGCCTTAAAAAGCCATGCACATTAAGACACATCACGGCACAGAATGTGTTGGCAAAATTTTGAATCTACTGTATCGAACACTTGCCCTATACATAGTCTGGCCTTCAGATTTACAACAGTCGGCTGCTTGATATAATGTAAAAAAAAATCACACAATGACCTTAAGGGAATACGCCAGTGTTTTTTAACCTGATCTCTATTTGCCACATTTATAGGATATGGTAAAAAAAAAAATCACTTGAGAGCAGACACAGACTCAAAGACCACTTACAGATGCCAGTAGGCAGGTGCTTCAGCTACTACAAGTGTGTTTTGAAGTTGTTATCTTACAAGGTATAGGGAATCTGGTGTCTGTGGTAATGGACCATGCAATAGAGCTTCAGCAGAAAGAGATTCCTCGAGGGTTCTTCTACACACTGCAGTATGTGGTGGTTGTAGCACTGTGGAAACAGGAATAGAACTCACGGCCCACCTCAGTCTTTTTGGGGGCTTTTAATGTGTAAATATGACCACAATCATACAATAACATTGACAGTTTTACACTGTCCTGTATAATTGAGTTTGTATGTTGAACTTCTCTGTGCCTTTCTTGAGTCTGTTGCTATGCTTGTACATACTGTACACACTGTATTTGTGTATATGTTGTTTTGGAACATTTTAAGGGGGGGGGGGGCGACATGCACTAGCTGCATTTCATTTCACTTGTAAATGAAGAAACGGGGATTACAGAGAATAAATAATGAAAAAAACGACTCCAGTGTTATGGCTATGGTGTTCTGTGTTGGGCTGTGGTTTCCCTCTTGCCTTTCAATTAGAGGTTATACAGATAACCTCTGGTTTGCATAGATTCATACATGCAGCCCCTCACACACAGCACAGAAGCTTATACAGTTCCATACTACAGATAATTGTATCATATTTATTGGTTTTCTTAAATAAATCCCACATTGCATTTAATTACAATCAACAGATTCGATAAAAACATTATTGCATCAATCAGGTGCAGCAGCATTAAAAAGAATGTGTACCTTTCTGAATATAAATTCGATCCCCAAACTCTTAATATTAGCACTTATTACTCTAGTGTTTGCAGTAGTTTTGCATGGTGCCCATCTTTCATTAATAAGCAAGCAAGATACTGGTGTAAAGCTGAGCTAGAGCAGGGGAGCTGCGCTGGGTAGAAAGCCAATGGGAGCTGGAGAAGTCCTTTATACTTTTTGTTGACGTTACACCAGAGGTGGCACTATGCAGTGTTGGGTTTCTAGAGGCTAAAGGAAAAAGGGGTGAAAGCCAAAGTGGAAAGTGTCTTCACCACCTCCCTCCTGAATGAGTCAAGGAGAGAGAACGAGGTGAGGAAGGAAAGGCCAGGTGCAGTTCAGCCGCGGCGCAGCTCGTGCAGCTTCTGGGCCACGTTCTCCAGCTCGGACTCGATGGCAGCCAAACTCTCGATCTCAGCATCCTGAGAAAGAAGAGAGGACACTAGGAGAAATTTCATAATGTAAGAAAACACAGAGGTGATTTTATTCATCATTACATATACAGTACCATGCAAAAGTCTTGGCCCCCTATGTTAATAGCTAACCTTTAACTGAGCAGGGAGTTTCTTTCTGCAGCAAAAACATAGGTGAACATTAGAATCAATGCAAACAAGAAAACAGTGAAAACAATGAGGATGGGCTGATGTTTGTAAACAGTAGTTGATGTGTGTGAGTTGGTTAGAAGACACAGGTTTGACTCAAGATTCCTCCTCCTCTATGCCTCCATTCATTGCATGGATGTGTGTTGAAGTTCCATGAATGACTGAGCCCAAACCAGCGATTTGATAGAAACTACAAGTAATACTGTTCATCCTCTAGGAGAACTCTGGTAATGGTCAAGCCAACACACTAATACATAAAATCACTGTTTACTGTATAAATGTTTTTTTTACCATTTATTTTAATATTAATATTTTTTGAAAGAGAAAACACTGCCCAGAAAAATTATTTTCCCAAGTGCATTAGAGTTTTGCACAGTACTGTACATCATTTGCAAAAAAATAAACATTCAAAATAGTTTACCAGAAGGTGTATTTATGTGTACCAAAACCATTGGTCATTGTTTGAGGCTCATTTTGTCATTTTGTTTTAGTTTCTTTCCTTGAATGTTGATAGATTTAAATGACCACAGTTCTGTACACAGTTCAGTTTTGTTCTGTAGAGCGCCTCATACAAAAAGCAGCCTGGGCTGAAATGTACGGAACAGACTGTTCAGTTGAACAGACTGTTCAGTTCAAACTGAAACCCTTAGCATTGCTGAAAAAATAAGCCACTGATGCTTCTTTCAGATGTCTGGATCCTTTGGAAAGCTGTAATGACACATTTCTCAACAGCCAAGGACAATAATCATGTTCTTGTTTCTACTACCTCTGCTACAGATTATCTGCAGTAGCACTGCATTACTGCTTTAGATAGAAAGGGTGGCTATATGTAAATATGTTCATGATTGTGACATCACAACTACAATAATGTTGAAGCTTTTTTTCAGCTTAGTTTCTATATGCAGATGTATGTTAAACATCTTGATCAAAATATTTTCTTTGTTTGTGCATGTAGCAAACATAAATGCAACACATTTTTACAAATTTAAATGCACAAAAGCCATTTTTTGCAGTCTTTTATATAGTAAAAATCCAGAGCACATTGAACTCAGTAGGCCTTACTTTGCGCCAGGTATAGACAATTTCACACTGTAATAAATTAGGTGTTCCTTCAAACTTCTCAGGGTTTTGAGCTTAAACTTAAGAGCCATAGACTCATCTAAGCAGCTAAAGATAATCAGTCCAAAGCAGAAAGATATCTAAACACTTCCTACTTGTGAATTTCACTATCCAGTGTAATTAAGAAATGCAAAGAGATCTGCTGAAATCAAGACGAGATCTGGAAGACAGAGATGATCTGGAGTCTGGAAGAATTCCTGACCTACATGAAGGTCTGGTAGCAAAGAGAATAGTGATGCACTGCCTGCAGTGTTTTTGCAAAAATATCATCAGAAGAAGCTTTAACTGTGATCTCATCACAAAAGTCAATGTTGTGTTGCAGGCAGTGGTACAGGAAATACTGTGGGGATAGAAGGAATAATTCTACTAAATATCAACAAATCCTGGGAGCTTATCACAGTCCGTGCAGAAACTAGAATATGACAGTGATCTAGAACATACAAGGAAATCAGTCATGAATTACTTTAATCACAGATGAGGATAGTGAAGGCCATTTCCAAAGCATAATCTCCCATTTTTTAATCTTAAAGGTGCTGTGAATTTCACACAAACTATAAAAATATCAGCTATACTTGTTCTGCAAACAAAAAAGATGGAAGGAGTGGAGTTAAGCAAGATGAGAATTCTGCTTTTTGCCTGATATGTTTAAAAATATATTTTGCCTTTCTAAATACTGACTGGAAGGGTGCCAAAACATGCCACATTGTATGAATATTTTTTAAATATGTGTCTAAAAATGATTGTACAAATTGTAAATAATCTTTTCTGAAATATGTCACATTAAAATATGTTACATGCAGAAATGGTGTTAAGGTCTTTTTAATTAGAAAATTCACAAAACGTGTCATTTGGCCATGGGATGCCAAACTTTTACATGTAAAGACAGGAAAGTGAATGTCAACACCATTTCAATGTGTTACGTGCATTGAATATAACAAGTTATAAGTTGATTTGTCTCTTTAACACCTATAACTTAAACTGAAAATGTGTCTTTCAAAGTTTCCATTTTTCATGTCTGGTGCCAAATTATATACGAAAAAGAAATTGGAAAAGTAGTTATGAAGTTTTGGCATTGAAGCGATGTATGTCGCCACTCAGGGCAAGGCTGCTGAATAAACACAACTAATTAGGAACAGGTGATGAATGAGAGACTGCTGACATCAGCGCCTGTGCAGGAGGCCGACGTTAGCAACCCTCCCAGGAGTGTGTAAAGCATTACCTCTGTCTTCTTGCTGGCGCTACCTTCCTCTTCTCTCCTGTCTTCTGGGTCTCTCCTCGCCATCATCTGGAGTTCCTGCTCCTCTGGGCTTTTCCACACATCTCCCTCCACCTGCTCCGGGACCTCCTTCGAGTGGTGTGGCGCCTCCTGCTGGTCATAGGAGCCCATCTCAGCTCTCCTGTGGGCCATCTGTCTGGCGTTGCTCCAGTGCTTCACTCCAGCTATGGCTTTCTCCTCTTCTGCCTGCTTTGGACCTTGTCTCCTTTTCTCCACCTTCTCCTCCTCCTCCTGGCTCTCCTCCTCCTCTGCAGACTTCTTCACCTCATAATGCTCTCCTGCCCCCGCTGCCTCCTCTGCTGAGTGGGCAAAGGCATTCATATCTCATTAAGGTTCTTTAGTTGTTCATATCTCTATCTCTCTCATTCTGTCATTCTCTCTCTATCTTACTCTCTTTCTCTCTCTCCCCTTTATGCATAACACCATCACCATCAAAAGGGACCTAGTATGATTACACAGCATCAGCAAAGGCAGCACTCCATTTAATGAGATCGCCTTCTGCCAGCTGGCTGATAGGTCTTAAGCACACTGCCCCACTCCCAGACTGGGTTGGCCAAGAACTTCTCACACTACAAACCACATCTGTGGACACACCAGTGCAAAATCAGCCTGTTCAGTTCTTCAGACTACATTTAGCCTTTATTCCTGAGGCAAAAAAACTTCTTTCTGTGTTTTAATGTACTCTTCTATTTGAAAAGTGAAAGTGACTGTCATTGTGAACACACTCAAGCACCCTCAAGTGCATTTATTTTTATAAAAAATGTTTTATAAGATAAGAGAAAATGCATTAAAAAAACACACTTCAAACATCAGTCTCCAAAAGTGCTTGACCAACTATCAACTATAAGCTTAGATTAAACTGGCTAAGAACCTTCACCATTTGTGAAACATGATGGTGGTAGTTTCATAGTTTGGGCCTGTTTTGCTGCATCTGAGCCAGAATGCCCTGCAGGAAATTTTGTTTTAGGTCATACATGTTTTAAGGTTACACATTTTTAAGCACCATAGAAACCTGAAATGTTTTTATTTAACAGATCTTGTGATATGTGTGTTTTGACTTTGTTTTTAGGTATGCTATTTAAAATCCAGGGCATTGTAACAATATTTCTGAAATTTGCCACTATTTTACCATCATCACCATTACATATTAAACTTCTTAAGACACATGAAGATTCATTGCTGATTTTAAACAGTAAATAAAAGGGCAACATTGTGATTCCTGGTTCTCATGACCACCATGACTTTGTTTACATCTCAACAAAATGAACAAAATTGAAAAATCAGAAGAACGGGATTTTAAAGGCACGTTGCTAAATTCTCTGAATTTATAGCTGAGAAGACATTAATCGTATAATAAGGCATAAGCAGAATTATTATTCTGTTATTAATCTAAAGGCTTATTATTTAGTAACTACTCTTGATTATTACACCTCTACTTCGAAACTAATATATACGTTATATGTTACAGTAATGAAAGTAAGGAACTTAGCTGTGAGCCACACTGGACTGTAAAGTTTTCATTATTTGATCATCCATTATCTAGTCAGTCATTGACCTAATAGATGACCTGCAGTAAAATTAATCCACCCAGTAAATCCTGTATTTCTCCAGTAGGCTGAGGCATTTGACTCTGTTATGTAGTTATTTTGTTTTAACTACTTACCTAATAACATAATGGCTTTATTTTTCATTATAACTTAGTAATTTAGTGCTATCTTTTTAATTGTTTTACATTTACATTTTATTTAAATTTTGGAACATTAGCAAAGTAAGAATTATATTGAACAATGCCACTGCATTTTCTACTGTGCACATTATAATAAACTCTTAAATCTTACTATTTCAGTCTTTTTTCTGCTCCATGACTACATAAAGCTCATACCCTCCTTCCTTTTAACGGCCTACTAACTCAATGCTTTGCAAACGTATCACAAAATTGTGCTATCCAACAAATACAGGATCTTCTACCTCTCGATCTTCCTGTCTCTCTCTTTATGACACACATACTCACAGACCTTTAGAGGATGGGGATTATGTTGCTATTGATTTCACATTCATCTAATAGTGAGGGAGATAAATCATTAGAACACACTGAATGTTATTCATGTATTCCCCTGGGTTTGAAAGGGTAAAGACACTTGAACTGCTGTCAGCTCTCTCGAAACTATGAGCTTAATCAAAGCGTCTCCCAGAGGGCCGCTGAAGACATCTGTCAATGGTATCAATGTAATTTTCCACTCTCTACACCACGTGGTTACCAGTTTAGTAAATGTTCCTTGCTGGTACCCACATTCAGTTTTCAGAAGCATCTATCATACCAGTTTACAATTACTGATTGTACTGATGCATATCACTACTTAACAAAGTTCTATTTTATTTTTGGGTACAAAGTGTGTTTTCCCAATCCCTTATGCTGAAATTAAACAGAAAATGTCTGTTGTTCCACAAAAGCTTTGCTTCTGTGGTCAGGACAATGACATTTTGAAATGTATCTCTTTTCATAAACATTCTCCATTCACTTTAAATGCTACGTAAACTTCCAAAATATTCTGGAACTGTTAGAACTGTCCAGAAGTTTCAAGAACTGTCCAGAAATGATAAAAATTCACCTATGTTGCCACTATAAATAGGAAACTGTTGCACTGTTGTTTACATTGGATTTAGAGCAGCTGGAATATAACACTTTGAAGCCAGGAACAAAAATTTTGCAACATGTAATTTTCCAACCTTCTTCTACCATATTCATCAATAGAAAGACTCCAACATAGGCCCACCACTGTCCCAATATTATGCGGATAATCTTAGTACAGCAGTGACACTAACATGATGGAGGTATGGTTGTGTTCATTGTACTTGTGGGGCACAGCAGCAGTGCTGGGGTATTAAGGTGAGCATTCATTCGAAAACACACCACAACAAAACATTCCTGTTCTTGCTGTGACCTGTTTCTGAGTGAAACTTGTTAACATTTTAGTTTGAGAGTTTTTCTCTGTGATACATGGGTTGGTGGTTAGGAAGGTCAGGTGGGTGTGAAACATGATTAAGGATTATTCATGACTTTTGGTTAATACCCCGCCCCCCCAGCTCCACCTCCCCACCACCTGCTGATACACAATGATGTAACCACAAATATAGTCAGAAGATGTTAAACTGGTGGGCAAAAGGCTTGAAGCCATTTGATTTTAGGTTGACCTAAACACTTGGTTCTGTCTATGCTGAATTACCTTCCTCCTCTTCCAAGCTGGACCGTTTCTCCTCCTCAGCCTCATTCTCTCCTTTCTTCATCGCAGCTCGTTTGCGTTCCTGCTCCTCACTCCTGCCTGAATTCTCCACTCCCTTGTTCCTCTTCTCCTGGCTGGAGGCTTCATTGTACTCCTGTGTTGTTGCCTTTCTCTCTCTGGTTTCCTCATCATGCTGCTCCTCTTCACCTCTCTTCTCTTCTCTCTCCTCTCCTGGTCTCTCCATGGCAGCCAGCATTGACCTATCGGCTAAGGTGGAGCAAAGGTATCAGAAGGGTCAGGGCGCTGCTCTGCATCATTTCACTGCATGTAAAATACACGACCATTACGTGCAATCGTAAAATGTAAGAAAAAATTATTTCATCTATTTACTATTTTTATATGGAATTTTATAAATTAATAATAGGAAAAATATATACATTTAAACAATGCCAATTGTGAACATTATATCATAAAAAACAAACTAAAAGGCTCCAAAAAGACACCAATCCCAGCTGACTACAGGCCCAAGGCGGGGTTCACCCAGGACAGGAGGCCAGCCCATCCCGGGGCAACACAGAGATAGACAATATTCATATTCACACACACTCATACCTATGGACAATTTAGAGAATCTACTCAACCTAATGAAGTCTTTGGACAGTGAGAGGAAACTGTCACACCCTGAGGAAACCCACGCAAACATAGGGAGAGCTTGCAAACTCCACACATAAAGGCCGACCCGGGGACTTTCTCACACACACAGCCTGTAAAATGTTGTGTTTACTTTGTACATACTACGTTTGTTGAACTGTATTGTCCCTAAAGAACAAGGCTGAAAGGAGGGAATCCCAGAAAGGCAGGAATGAACAAAATGAATATATTCAGAATGCAATAATGAATTTGCGAGACTTGAGATTAGACAAAAAAAAAAACAAGCTGTAACATTTATCTGTTATACATCACCAGCCCTTTACTCCTGTGTGACATCCCCGCTGGCTTTTGAGAAAACTCAGTCCATGCAGAAATCTCACCTGACCCTGGCCTAGTATATTTTTAGCTTGTGTGGAGACCTCAAAGTCAAACTCCAGCCTTTGTCTGCAAAAGTGGTTCATGAGAATTTTTTAAAAAGTGACGACCACAAGCATTTTCCTGTCTGAGTCATGTTTAGCCTTAAGGAGAGGGGACGTCTGCTGAGAGAGACATGACGGTGTGAATGCCTTGTGTGTCTAGACTTATATTATACTAGACTATAGTGCTGCTTGTATGTGCAGCTGTGAGTGTGGAGTAATGAAGCTACAGAAAGCAGAAGAAACACTTGAACAAGGTTACCAAGGTTACAGGCCAAGCTGCATATGTGTGTCTTTTGTATATTGAGATACTGCTGGTGCTTCACAACCTGCCGTCACGAATAGCCGTTATCTGATGAAAATGAGAGCTACAGTGCTGTGCAAAAGTCTTAACACCCCCCCCCAAACCTGTGTCTTCTAACCAGCTCACACACTATCAACTACTGTTTACACACAAAGCAGTGAAATAAACTTTGCTTTCCTGCTTGTTTGCATTAATTCTAATGTTCACTTGTGTTTTTGCTACAGAAAGAAACTCACTGCTCAGATAAACAGCTTTAAACTATTAACATAGGGGTCTATGACAGATTTTCACCTGCAGTGGCCTCCAGATCTTCAGGATGGTTGCTTACATAGCCTGCGTCATCCTTCATTTGCGTCTCAGTCTTCTCATTGGCTCCTGAGAGAAAGGAAGCAGGGCCTAAATGAATGGCTCACCAAAAGAATGCAACATCACATCAAGACCCCTAATGACCATCACTGAGGGCAACAGCGGCAGAGAAAATCCCTAAGAGCTTGAGGAAGAATAACTGAGAGAAAGCAAGACTCAAAATGGTCCTGAGGCTGACACAAGACAGCAGAAGTACACTAAAGATGTGTGAATTATCAGAATTAAACAGAGGAGCTTAAATCAGTCAGGGGATGTTTCCAGTGACTGATGCTACAAACCCAATATTAGGGAGATATTTGGGAGATTTTTCAAAATAGGCTAAAAATAAAAATCTGTGATATGTAAATTTATTACATTTATTTAACTAACAAAAAATCGAAATCTGTGAATATTTACAAAATACAATTAAGATGAGATCAAGATGGTTCAGGTCAAGAATTTTGTGTTTTTACTGTATTTTGAGTGAATATGACCTGTTTGTCATTGTAAACACACTTAATCACATGAAGTTCAACACAATGAAATGTGACCTCTGCATTTAACCCATCACACGTGCATCGGCAGCTATTAGAAGCGCCCAGGTAGTAGCATAGCAGGACGGTATCATGCTCAAGGGCACCTCTGTGGCACTCAGGTCAGGATTTGAACCTGCAACCTTCTTGAGGAACTTAAACCTCCATGACACTTCAGCCTTGGCTTGTGTTTTTGCTCTAAGTCACACTTAAAGATTGACAGCACCAAGGGCCAATCAAAATCAGGTAGTGGGGTGGGTAGGCACACGGGGCAGCCAGACAAATTATGAAGGGGGGGTGGGGGGGGTGAAATCCATGCCTGGTCTGTGTGCAGTGTAAGAGCGATTGTTTTCAGTCTTAAAAGGAAAAGTTTTGATCTGACAGCAATAAAATGTCACCTTCCACAGCGATGTCCTGCAGTTCCTGGAGGAAGTTGCGGTGGCGCAGTACGGTAACAAGCCTGTCATCTGCAAACACACACACACACAGATATTATAGCAGTGGAGTCAGTGTTTCTATTGTTCAGACGCCACTCTGAGACACGAGTTCACGCTGCCCTGACCAGTCTGCCCTTTGCAGCTTTCAGCACTTTGCTTTGATTTCTTAAAGGTAATTGCCCTGAAATTTACTGCCTGCCCTGGAGCCGTACAATTAATCACTGTAGCCCATGGGGGCATGGTGGGGGAGAAATAAAGAAAGAAAGACAAAAAGAAAGAAAGAGGGAGAGAAGCAAGGGTAAGGCAATTAGAGGGAGGTGGGGAAGGGAAAGAGAAAAACAGAAAGAATAAAAGAAAGAGAGGGTTAAAGAGAGAGAGAGAGAGAGAGAGAGAGAGAGAGAGAGAGAGAGTAAGAGAGAGCGAGAGCGAGAGAGAGTATATATGTTGAGTTAAAGCCGAGTCAAGCCTTTTCCTTTTTTGCTGACCTACAAAGTGTGCCAACTTGGCACCTCACATTCCTAAACAGACTTTCCTTTCCATCACAGCTCCCCTCTTTCTCTTGGTCCTGCCCTTGTCCTTCTTCGCTCTCCATGGTGTTTCATTTCTCCACAGTAAGCTCGGTCTCCGTAACAGTAGACATTCTGCTAATGCAGTGATTGATTTTTTAACTCAGTGTCAAGGTAAGACAGGCCCAGCTCCGTAATTGAATCGTGCAGGATCGGCCATATCTATTCAGCATTATGCTCTCATGACTGCTCTTGTGGTAAGGCCATTAATTTCTTCAAGCCATTTACTTTACACTCAGAGCAGTGTGTAGTGGTGGAGGTAATGTAAGCAATCATCGATTACATTAGGAAGGTCACAGAAAGGGTATGAGTACGAGCGTACATCCTTAACACAGTCAATGTATTGTCCCTGCCTGAACAAAACCTCGTATCTACAGAATGATAACTTCATAGGAGAAGGGTTATTTATAGTGAGAATTAATGTAAAATATTTTAGAGTATTTTTATAAATCCATTTATCTTAAATGTTTAATAAAACATGGAAAAAAAACAACAAAGCTAGAGATAAAAGATGTAGTTTCAAGTTCAATGACCTCTAGATGATGATCGTGTCATTGTAAACACACTTAATCCCACAAAGTGCAGCACAACGAAATGGGATCTCTGCATTTAACCCATCACACGTGTACCGGTAGCTATTAAAAGCGCCCAGGTAGTAGCATAGCAGGACAGTACCATGCTCAAGGGCACCTCTGTGGCACACGGGTCAGGATTTAAACCTGCAACCTTCTGTTTACAAGGGCAAGGTCCTAACCACTAGGCCTCCACTGCCCAGATAATTATATCATCACCACTCACAAGGGTCATTAAGGTCTTGACATAAAAGAACAACTTTTGGTCGCATGACGAACTTTGAAGTTGACGTTTGTTTGAAGAAATCGACTGAGACTAAAAGGTTGACTGTGGAACTAAAAGTAGCGCTATTATGAAATTGTTGCACAGAACCTGCACCACATAAAGGCCTAAGTCTTTTGCACAGTAATGTATATGTTAAGGTTACATCTGCAACGTCTGTAAGAAGTAAATTGTGGGAAGAAACCTTGCTGAGGAAACTGAGGGACAGTGCTCATACATGGACTGAAAATGCTAAGTGCAATCGTGTGGTAGCATTGATACACTCAAAGCATGTTATGTTTTAAAAGTTATGGACAGAGATGAGAAAACAGCAAAAGGTGCTCTGTTTGGGTGCCTTTGTACACCATATACAGTACTGTGCGAACGTCTTACAAATAACAGTAAAACAGTAAACAGTGATGTTTTTACTGTGTCAATGTATTGGTTTAAGCATTTACAGCGGCCTCCTCCTGAAAGCCCAGTGTTCCTTGTATTCCCCAACAAATCACTGGTTTGGGCTCAATCAGTCCTTCATTAGATGAAATCAGGTGCTGATGAAGCTTCACACACATCCATGCAGTGACTGGAGGCATGGAGGAGAAATCTCGAGCCAAACCCGTGTCTTCTCACCAGCTCACACACCATCAACTACTGTTTACACACAAATCTTCATTCTTTTCAGTGCTTCCCTGTTTGTTCACATTGATTCTATTGTTTGCTTGTTTTTTTGCTGCAGAAAGAAACTTGCTGCTCAGATCAATGTCTCTGTATACACTATGTGTCCAAAAGTTTGCAGACATTGCTACTTGTCAGAAAATTCAGCTACTTTTAGGTGCTGACACAGGTGCTGAATTGAGCACACACAGCTTGTATAATCTCCATAGAAAAGCATTACCAATAGAATGGGACACTCCAGAGCAGTCACACATGAGCCTAACATCCCCATGCCCAATACTGAGTATCAACTAGTGGCCCATTAACCCCTCCTGCACTGGGCTGTGGAGCAGTGGAACTGTGTCCTCTGGGGCCATCCAATACCTTTGGGCTGAGTAAGAAATGGCGTTTGTGATCCAGAACTAATTATTCAACATCAGCACCTGACCTCACTAATGCTTTTGTGGCTGAATGCAATCAAAGCCTCACAGCAAAGTTGCAGCATCCAAAGTGCAGTTTTCCCAGAAGGGCAGTGGATGTTACTGCAGCAAAATAGGGAGGCAAGCTCCACTGTAGCTTTGTTTCAGAAAAGTGATGTGGACATACAGCACACACAGGTTTGTTCTCAATTGTTTTCGCACTGTGCTCACCAGTCTTGAGTGTTTGCAGGCACTCGTCAGACACTGGGATGGAGTGTGGTTTGGAGAGAACATCTGCAAGCACCTCCACTATGCACTTTATCACCTATGGAATGACAGAGAGCACAATTCATGCACAGACGCCACATCATCACATCACCACATTTGCTTATTTAGCTTATTAGAAAAAATATATGTAATTCTATGTAATAAAATATATGTAATAAGCAAAATGATCTACATTAGTCATTGAACTTAGTAAGACCTGCTACTCGCCCAGGGTAGTGATAAATAGTAATGGAAGCCAAGAATCTGTATCACTGCCGTTTCCATCGTAGATTCAAATACACTTTCCATAATGTGCTGATGATTGAATTTGTGCACTGCAGGAAAGGTGTAGGACTCATACTGTATATTACAGCTATACTCATCAGAGTGTTTGTTTAGACAATACTGCACCAGCCAAACTGCCTTTCACATCACATTCACTGCCCATGATTGCCCTGTCACATCCTGTCCTCCTCATATCCTTCTATGAGAACCTTCGTGTTCGCCCAATGACAAACACACATATCTCATTACAGCAAGCCTGCCACTCGCACTAATGCCACGGCCACGCTGCTGAAATGGCACAATCGATACACTGAGCAGAAGCCAGACTGTCCAGCACGCAATTTAATATAAGCACTGAAGTGCAGAGTAAAATCTTCTTATTTCTGGTGCATTGTAGGAGAGGGACTAATGTCACAAATGTCTTTTGTTTCACTGAAGGTGCTTTAATGTAAATTTAATATTTAATATTGCACATTGAACTTAAATAGATACATTAAACTAAAGGAATATCATTTCCACCTGAATAAACTGTATGATTTAGCCGTTGCCAATGGTAAAAGAGGCAAAAGACAAAGTGAAATGTAATATAATTACACATATTTAATGTAATCTACTACATTTACAAATGTATATATTGTGGTAACTTATATTATTGCAGGTAAAAGTGACTTTCCATGCATCATTTTTAAGGGCCCACTAGTGTAGGACCAGCAATTTAATGGAGCTTGGTCTGTGTGTTCTCTAGACTTAAATGTATATATATAAACTATGGATTTAATTACATGGAAATATTAATTTTATCAATACAAAATTAGAATATTATTGTAAATAAAGGATAAAAATGACAATCAAATAATTCAAATGAGATAGATGTAAGATGTTAGATCATGTTATATGTGTACAACATACATTTGTGGCATTTTTACTTGTCATGCAAGATTATGTTGTTATTGTTGTACATGGTTCTTTAAAGATCCTATTAAAAGAATGTATATGGCACTAAAAAGGGTTCCATGGTTCCAGGGGTCCAGGAACAAGTCAAAGAACCTTTCTGGCATCATATAAACCTCTTTTTGCTAAGAGTTTACCTGACATAATGAAGGCTCTTTTGCTTGAATGCAATTAAACCCTCACAGCAATGTTCCAGCATGTAGTGTAAAGCCTTCCCAAAAGAGTGGAGGCTGTTACTGTAGCAAAGGGGGACAAACTCACCTAGAAGGCCCCTGATTTCAGAAGAATGTGTTCAACATTGTGAAAGCATCACTGTTCGAATGTGCGCTCTGTTCTACGCTCCAGTCTTTTCAGCCGCTCGTGAAGAATGATAAAATATAAGCTTCTCCTGAGACCAGCTGTCGCTTTACTAAAGCCATGTCGTTGAGTCACACTCTGAAACAGTGTGTTAGCCCACACACACCCAGAATAAGACACAGAATGTCAGTTCTGAGCCAGAATCTCGTCCAAATGCTGAGAGTGGGCTACCGTCGTTTCACGTCCAGCGTGAGTGCAATTCTACCGTGTGTTACACTCACGCGAATAAATCACTGCATTCGCTTAATATTATTACTAGTTATATTGAAGCATAAAGAGAACATTCGGCATTTTTCTCCTTACTTCTCTTACTGATTCCCATATCATTTCATTTCATTTCATCATTTGGCTGATGCTTTTATCCAAAGCGACTTCCAAGACGTGGAGCAGTGTAGTGGGACGGTACTTTGCTCAAGAGTACCTCGGTAGTGCCTGGGCTGGGATTTGAACCCGCAACCTTTAGGTCTCATATCTGGCCTGACAGATTTGGTAGCCGCATGGTTCACAAACATGACACACTGATGTACAATAGCGTGAATTAACATGTATCCATATTCGTTTAGAAACATTTATATATGATATTTTGTTCTAAAAGGTTCATAAAACATCCCAGTAACAATTTTACAACCAAGTATGAGATGCAGCTCAGTCACATCTAGCGGACACTCCATTTTTTTTAAGGAGGGTATCTTTGTCAATCTTGATCTATTACTATATGTTGGATCAGTGCATCACTAGCACATGCCCCCAAGTATCAATTTTTACTCCATTTGCTAAAATGTCACACACCAAAAATGGTCCAAAAGTAGCTGGAAGTAAATAATTGACTTTAACTTCCATTATAGGTTAAGGAGGTCATTTTCCTCCAGTGAACATGCTGTTTTGGACCTGCTGTCGTGTTTGGGTCAGTGATGATACATAGATTAACATCAACTGAGATTATGATGAATGTTCAGATATTTTCAACAGTTTCTTGGCACGTGCAGTCAGGGGTGCATGGTCTTACCTTGACATCCTCGCTGTCCATGTGTGCGGTAGACACAGGGACTGAGAAAGCTAGAAATGTAGAAAACACTCGGGTTAGTCAGTGCATGATCATGGCTCCAGGACGTGATGTGTGTTTAATTAGGGGGTTGATTCTCAGTTTTCCTGCTAAACTACAGTGTAACTGGGATGAATGGTGCACGGTGTGACACGGTAAGAGTTGGAGCTCGCCGCTGTCCTTGGTGCTGACTCCAGAAGGACGACAAAGCTCGGCCAGATCACGCTACGAAATGCAGCGAAAGGAACTTTGCACTAGTGTTTCTTTACTCACCGCACTCGGCGAGAACCGCGAGCACGAGCCATCCGCGCGCCAGCATCGCTGTGACGGGAGGGTGAAGAGTGAAAGCACAGATCCGCTTGTGAAGAGACAAAGCTCCGAGCAAATCGATTTCTCCTCCTCTCTCTTCTGGACGAGTGGAAAAGTGAAAATAAAGAGGTGAATGAGCGAGGCTGGTCTACGGGCGCATGCTGCGCTCTTGTTGGTGCATGAACGGCAGGATGCAGTGAGGAAGCTCCAGCCACACTGCTGCTACTGCTGCTGATGCTGCTGCTGCTTCAGCGATGCCTCTTCTAACTTACTGCAACTGCATCTGCTTTATATAGGCAGCGGAGGGGAAATGACATCACTGCAAAGACAAAACACTCCGTTTACTTGAGCATTTAGGGGGGAAACAGCTTGCAGATTGTCAGTGTTGAGATGCTGTAGGGAGCTTCCAGTTTATTCATGTAGTTTAGAGACTTTCTCTAATCACCTGGTCCGGCTAATCCAACGATTGGACACCAAAATGCCTACAGTGACCCATGTATTATTTTTATTATTACTTCATTTTATTTATAGGTGCCTTTTAGGAGCGGCATGGTGGTGAAGTGGTGTCGCCTCAGAGCAAGAAAGTCCTGGGTTTGATCCCAGGATCGGCTTTCAGGTGCAGGAGCCATCCCCGTGGAGTTTGCAAGCTGTCATCATGTTCACATGGGTTTCCTCCAGGTTCTCCGGTTTCCTCCCAGTGTCCAAAGGCTGAAATAGGTTGGCTGGATACTCTAAATCTGTGTGTAGCCTCCTGTCCTTGGTGAACCCTGTCTCGGGCCTGTAGTCAGCTGGGGAATGGATCGAAATGGAAGAAGCGTGTTTAGAAAACGGAGGAATGGATGGCGCCTTTCAAGACATTACAAAACTTTCAGAACACCTTATAAAAACATACAATGATCCAATAAAATGAACATTCATTCATTCATTTTCCAAATCACTTCTTTTATTTTGGGTCGTGGGAGCCAATCCCAGCTGACTATGGACCCAGGACAGGAGGCTAACCCATGAAAAGTCAACACAGAGACAGACAACCATTCACTCACATACTCACACGTATGAGGAATCTAAATTACCCAATCAACCTATCGCAAGCCTTTGGGCAGTGGGAGGAAACCAGAGCACCCAGAGGAAACACATGCGAATATGGGGAGAGTTTGCAAACTCCACACAGAAAGGCACCCTTGGCTTGACTTGAGCCGAGGATCGAACACAGGACTTACTTGCTGTGAGGGGACAATGCTAACCACTGCACCACAAAATAAAAAAAATACAAAAAATACAAAAAAAACATAAAATGAGAATAAATTAATCTGCATAAGGCAATCAACAGGCAAATTTAAAAAGATAGATCTGAAGTCTAATGTTGATAGTGGAAAGTGAAGAATTGCAGTGGATATCTGGGAGTTCCAGAGATGGGGAGCAACAAAGCTAAAGTTCTAAACCCCATAGTTGACAGAGGAGCAGAGGTTGTAGGTCCGAGCAGGTGTATAAATGTGTAAAAGAGAAGAAAGGTATTTAGCTTTGAATGCTAATAGCAGAATCTTAAACTTAAGGTGTTTACACTTACATTTACAGACATTTATGGTTTATTCTTTTAAAATGTCTCTTTTTTTGTTTAAATGTTTTAGGTTTTGTTGATTTTATGGTGTAGAACTTCTGTTTCACACTTTTAATTGATTTTGACAATTGTTTTACTTAATTATTCTCTTTTTAATCCCTAAGGGCAGATTATTCTCTACATTTTATCCATCCGAAGCAGTGAGCACACACATCCAGAGCAGGGGGCGGCCAGTCACAGCACCCAAGGAGCAGTTGGAGTTAAGGTGCCTTGCTCAAGGGCACTTCAGCCATGGGCGTCCCTGTTGGTTCAGTGAATCAATCCCACTTCTCTAACCCTTAGGCAAAGCTTCCCCATTTTCTCTAACACATATGGTTAAAATAAATAGAAAATGGCTATTGTTCCACAAAAACTTTGCTTCTGTGCTCAGGACAATGACATTTTGTAATGTTGAATGTTTATATTCAAGTCAGTTTGTTTGTTTGTTTATTTATTTATTTTTACAGTGTAATTCCATTAGAAGTCCACTCCATTAAATCTTGGCAATAGCAATGATTGATTAGGCTCCAGAGAGCCTTGTGTGACAGCACCACCGCGACTGATTTACTGAACATTGTGAAGATGCATTTGAATAAAAGCAGCAAAGCTGATCGCAAAATGTGCAGGAGAGACTGGGAATTTCACAGTGTGAGCTGAGATGGGGAAGGAGGCAGAGGACTTTTGTCAAAGCGTTTTCTATCTTTAAATAATAAACCAGAATAACAAACTGCTGATCTCACCAGTAATGTGCATAGATCATATGTTTATGTGCCATTTTCCAGTCCTGAACATCAAAAACTACAAGAGTCCCTGAATAAACAGTCATTAACTTTAAAGCAAAGTGCTGTGATGGGAAAATCCTGTTCAGGTAAACAGAGCTTTTATGTTCTTTCAGGTACTTTTGCGTCATCAGATCATTGTTCTTTTTTCAAAAGCAGAGTCTGCACTTATCACATTGTATGAATGAGGCAGAAAGATCACATGTAAGGGTGTAAGTGCACTCTGTCTATCACTATCTATCACTGTCCATCCCCTCAAATTATTGAATGTAGCTACTTTAAGGTGCATTCATTACTGACACAGGTGAGTCTAGGGTCCCAATACCCAACGTCAATTCAGGTATAAAGCCCTGCAACACTGGGTTGTGGAACATTGGAACTGTGTTCTCTGGGGTTACAGGGGCTCAATCCAATACCTTTGGGAAAAGATGCGCCATTTGTGATCCCGACCTGATCCACAACGGGTCCTTAAATATCAGTACACCCTTAAAAAAAAGGTGGTGGGGTTCTTCACTAAAGGCAATGGTTAGGTAAAGAAGCTGACCCCTCAGAAAATCATTTGAAGGTTAAAACTGATGTTCATTGCATGGTTAAAAAGTTATTTTGGCACTAAAAGAGTTCCATGATTGGCAAAGAATATTTTGGTACTATATGGAATGCCTTTTTATAGGAGTGTACCTCATGAATGCTCTTGTGGCTGAAGGCAGTCTAATCCTCACAGCAATGTTCCAGCCTTCGCAGAAAAGTAGAGGGTATTACTGCAGCAAAAGAGGCCAAATTCGCCTATTGATACCCTTGATTTTAGAAGAAATGCAGGCAGAGCAGGTGTCTATGGTCTTCTGGAAGTGTAGTATATCGATCTTGTAAAGAATAAGGTTGGAAAATCATGTTATACGATTTGTTCTGGGTACATCAGGTAGCATACATCAAGACACGGTTCAGAACAAAAGAAGAAGTGATCACAACAATCAGTTCTGCATAAATGACTCCAATAACTGAGTGCTATATGAATTAAGGTTCCAGAAAGAGAAAACGATTCACCCACTAAAATCTGCAAACATCCAAACCATAGTATTACTGAGAGAGGCTGGCTTACACTGATGAGGGTGGATGTTCATTTGTCATTGTCAAAACATTGCTGTTCAAATGCAATGAGCAAACATCGCCATAAAGCTTGAGAAAATGACTGTTCAATTTCCGATGCCCATGTGTCCTGAGACGATAAGTATTCATCTGTTATGTAATCTGAGGTTAACTACCTGCTTACACACAACCATTTATAATGAACAAGAAATGCACAAGCTATAACTGTGTGGGAGAGAGAACTGCTTCATGTCACTGACTTTATTGAGTTATGTAGAATTGCCTACAGAGCGGATAATCTTAATTTGTGCCTGGAAGTTCATTAATGGGTTTAACCTCTTAAAGCCAAATGACCCGTATGTGACCTCACTTCAATCCCCATATTCTCAGACATACATAACTTACAGATTAGTTTCATTGTAGATATCAAAAAACTCATAGTACAGGTTCAACAACTGGACAATAGAAACTATACTCTCAAAATAAAGGTTCCTAAACAGTTCTGGGTGTCAGTCAACAGTAGTAGGAAAGAAATTAAAATAAAAAGAAGTGATGGAACCTTTACTTCAGGGCTCTTCAGTCCTGAAGGGCCAGTGTCCAGCGCAGTTTGAAGACCTGTCTACTCATTGGCTCTCCAGTGGAAGTTGATAAACCTGTGTTATATCATATGGAAACTAAAACTGCTGCCCATCCCTGTAGAGAACCATCAATTGTGGTCCAAAAGTATTATCACCTCGCACCAAAAAATATTTTTTTGAGTACAAAGGGTTAAAAATAAGTTGGCAATGTGTTTAAACATGTTTTTTGTTGTCAGCTTGTCATATGATATGGAGAATGCATTTTTAAAACCAAGCATAAGTCTAAAACTTCCTAGAAAGGCCTTTTTGTCATTCTTAAGTCACAACAATATCAAAAAAACAATTTTTTATATATTGTGTTGGGTCATGAGATGGAACAGCTTTCGCTTTACATGTTGTCCTATGAGAACCCTCAAGAGTTTACTCGCTCTACATGCTGATTTCCCATGACGGGTTGTTAGGTTGCTTACGTTGCACATATTCTGGGTGTTCTATCAAGAGAGATCGGACAGTAAGAGGCAAATCAGGCCAAAGAAAAAAAGAAAAGAAAAACTGGCAGGCAACATTGTTATAATATGATCATCATCAGCAACACAGACAGAATTCATATGGTGACCATGTCATTTCTGAATCTAAGCACATACACTCACATGCATGTTTGACCCACCCCCAGTCAAAATGCTCAGTTGATTTTCTAAGTGAAAATAAGTAACCATCCTCTACAGGGAACAAACCTAAACATGTGTTAAATATATACATATTTAATTGAGTTTAACATAATGGTATATTTTGTGTAACAATAAATTTAGCACATGTATTTTTAGGTTAAATTGTGCATTGAAATGTGCAAAAGTTTGTTCTTTATAGAAGACATCACCCCCACATAGTAAATAAAGAATAATAATAAAAAAATCAACAGAATATCATTTGACCAAAACTTTTGCATATAGCTGTATTGCAGGCTCACAGATTTCTATGTTGAACACTTTTTATGCTTCCAGATGAATCAGACTTTGGCAGTTGAATTTTAAACAGTTTTAATCAGACAGTGGGGGAACAGTTGTTCATATATGTGTCCAGTCTCAAATTTCCTATTTCACAACCGGCCCAGATCCTAATCGAGGAGACAATAAAGAGGGTTAGCGTCAGCAGTGCCTTAGTGTTTGCCCTGTATCAAATGGCCATGCAATTGTTTGCTCTAGCAAAGGCCCTGGAAGCAATGAATGAACCCGTCGCTCATTATGGAACACACCTGTATGGACTTGCTCGTGATGGGAAACAGTCATATGAAGTAGAATAGGCTGAGCCATAAATCAATCTGTGCACCTGTAAGCTTGCATTGATACTAGCGGAGATAATCGGCCCTGATTTCCTCTTGTTTACATATTAAACCTAAGAGGGTATTTAAACATTAACACCTAACATTGCTTTTTTCCAGTCCAAGAATACCATGGGTCTTAACGACAGCAGAAAAGCAGAGACGTGAACAGTTCTTCGCAAAGCTTTATTTGAAGAGACTAAAAGCATGTCTCAGGTTGCGGCATCCAATAGCTATTATCTCATTACTCTGGGCATTAGGTATCTGTCAAACAGTCTGCATTTAACCACCATCTGAAAAGCCACAATACTCCTCTCTCTAAACAGCGAACTCTTTTGACCTCGCAAGCGTAATGTGTTTTCAGGCAAACCTTGGGCCATTTTTGTTCAGATGAGCTTGAGTTGGCTCACACAATTACCTTTCCTAGCTAAATCAATTAGAGCAGCATTAGTCTGGGCTAAATGTGGCCTGCACCTGCCGCTGCTCTGTTTGGGCTTTGAAATGGTGCATATCCGGTTAGGTGGATGATGGATGGATCAGAAAGGGTCATCAGGTTAGAGTACATGATGTTCTCCTGCCACCGGTGCTGCTTTACCATCGCAGAAGACTGAAGGAAGCAGTGGATTTGCGTGAAATTCTGCCAAATTTTGCTCCTTATTTTTTCTCACTTGCAATGAAACATTTTTGCTCATTTTCCTTTTCTAGGTTGTAAATGAAACACTGTATTGTTGGATTCAACCTCTGAGAGAGTCCATCCAAAAGTGGTGGGGGGAAAAAGGCATTGCTGGTAGCTCATAAACAGCAGTGAAGCTCCATGGTGCTTCATCTTCGGTTTCTAGATGAAAACCATATTGGTGGCCCACCAGGAGAGAACAGAAGCCAAAGCAATCATTGGGGAGAGGACCGCGACCAGATATGGGCCTCCTGATCTAGGCGGCACAGGTTGAGGGGACTGGCCAATCTTGACAGCGTTCGGTTTGGTGTAGATGTAGGGGTGGTCCTGAGTTTGGAGAGAGAAATTGTGTAAATTGGATTCAGTGATCCATGCAATCGTGATTACCAGCAGTTCGAAGTAAGTAGAAGTCTTACCACTGGAGGACACATGAGCTGAATGGGGGTGGAAAAACTCTCAACCATAAACTTCTCCCCTTCAGGCTGGAACTGCACACATGACAAAGAGAACAAAGGACATTCAGCACATCATTACAGATTTTAGAGGGGGTTTGTCTCAGCAAATGAACCTTAGTTCAGGAGTCTGGACACTTCTAAAAGGTGAACAATTAATGGAGAAATTTAACATGGCAAACAAAGCTCTTAAATCCAAATTTGAACCTTGGATAAAGCCAATTCACTTTCAGTTTCAATACTTTGAGGCCCCTTGTCTTCTACAACCAGATTGCTCATTACTGGGGCCTCCTTTTACCCATATAACTAGTCCCAGACTAGTTCAGTTGCCACAGATATGTTATGCTAGATGTTTTGCTCCATTCTGTAAAGCTGCTTTGTGAGAATGTCAGTAGTAAAAAAGACTTGACTTATTGAAAAATTACATTTTAAAATTTACTTCTGGCAAAACATCTCTTAAAAGAGTTGGATTAGTAAGTAATTCTACACTAAACTCACCATGTTGTTCCACAGACCCTTAGCCAGCTCCTCATGTCCTTTCATGGTGAAATGGAAACAGTCCGGGGTGAAGAAGCTCATGTCAATCTTTCCATTCTGATTGGGTTAATGGGAGCGTGAGACAACATTATGCCACAAGCACTGTACTTTCTTATATTTGGAACCTAAACCAATCAGCCATAACATTAACACCACTGACAGGTAAAATAAATAATCATTACAAGTGGCACCTGTCGGGAGGGTGCGATAAATTAGGCAGCAAATAAACAGTCAGTTCTTGAAGCTGATGTGCTAGAGGTAGGAAAAATGTGTAAAGATCTGAGACACACTGACAAGGTTCTTATTGTGATGGCTGGATGATCTTATTGTGATTGATGAGTCAGAGCATCTCCAAAATGTCAGGTCTTGTGGAGTGTTCCAGGTATGCAGTAGTTAGTATCTACCAAAAGTGATCCAAGGCAGGACAATGTTGGGGAATGAGGGCTAGCCTGTCTGATCTGACCCCTTTAGAAAAGCTACTGTGGTTTAAAAAGTGAAGGCTGACTCTGATAGAAAGGGGTCAGAACACACAGTGCACCACAGTCTGAGCTTTTCCAGCAGCATGAGGGACCTACTCAGTATAAAGCAGGTGGTGTTAATGTTATGGCTGATTGGTGTATAATACAGTGTTTAAAGCTGTCGGCTGGGTGTTTCTTACAGGGTGGCGTGGAGGGTCAGCAAATTTCAGAAATGGCTGAAGAACTACAGCAAAGTCGTTCTTAAAGAACCGGTTGCTGTGGAGAAGCTGCTCCAGAGCATTCTGGGACAATAGAAAGAAAGTTTAGCATATACATACACCTAACCACGTAGATATAAGACATGCAGGGTCTGAGAAATAATCTGGCAAAAAAACATAGATCACATTTAGATATTTTCCCACTTATGTTTGGACTGACTAACCTCATTAGGGATGTCTGATGTAAGCATGTTAATACACGGGAGCTTTGGAACCAGAGCTAATGTGAAGTGAAGTGAAAGTGACTGTCATTGTGAACACACTCAAGCACCACAACAAAACGAGATACACATGCACACATGGAGCAGTGGGCAGCTACCAACAGCGCCCAGGGAGCAGTGTAGTGGGACGGTACCTTGCTCAAGGGTACCTCAGTGGTGCCCAGGCAGGGACTCGAACCTGCGACCTTCAGGTCCCAAAGGGAGCGTCCTAAACACTAGGCCACCACTGCCCGTGGTGTAATGTAGCCAACAAGCAAAGAAAGCATAACATTACATGGAACACACATGTGCTTCAAACTGCACTGAGCTTTAAAGTAATGTCAGATATCAAACAAATGTAAGAATTTGTTTTTAGTTTTTATCTAAATGACAGTTTTGTGTTTTAACAAAGAACATCAAATAGAACCATGTGGTTTAGAACCATTAGGTTCCATTAATTGTACTTTAGCATTAAAGCTAAAGAAACTTTAGTGAACATTTAGGCTCATCAGTGTTTGGGGTAAGAGGAAAGTTTCCCTCTCGGTTTAAATCTTGACTCTTGATTCAGTTACATGAGATGAACACCAAGATCCATTTACCAATTACAGTAAATTAGGCCTGCTGTTTGAAGACACGAGTATCCCTGCACAAGCATCACTAACATCCAATTCTCTGATTACGTCTTACACACCTGGAACAGGAGGTTGATCTCAATCAGCTCTTTAAGATCGGCAGAGCCTGTAGCTGGCTTAACCAGGCAGGAGCAGAAAGACCTGCGGAGATTGGAGCAGGCAGTTTACAAAAACAAAAATTGACAAAAGTTTCAAGGACACAGAAAAAAGATTCACATGCACTATAAAGTACCAACTGTGTTCACAGATTTTGTACTACCTCACCAGATAACCACTCAGATAAAACCTTTTTATACTGACGCGTACACAGAGACACACACACACAGACACACACAGACACACACAGACATATACAGATATATACACACACGCACATATACAAATATTTTCAGCTGCTGATTCTCAGTCCAGAAGCAACAATGAGGTGTTTAAATAGAGCAGTACTGCTATATGTGATCCATGCTGGCACAAACTGTCCACTACCACATCAGTGTCACTGTTCAGCTGCTAAACAATACTTGCTCACTGCTGGTCCTGTGGCAGCCCTGACCAAACAGGGTAAATTCTAGTTAACAAGTGATGCAGACAAACAGATGTACTACAATGTATGTATCAGTGTGTGTGATATATTAAAAAATATGCAATGCAGTTGACTAATAATACAATTTGATTGATATGATTTTATTATAATTAGCAGAAATATATATAATTGAAAATCATCAAATTATTGCTGTATTATAATAATTAATGCCTACAACTACAACAACTACATCATCATCATAGTGGGAAAAACATACATGGTTTCACATTGGAAGCTGCTAGACTGACCAATAAGTAAACAGAGACAGACCTGTCCAGTTAAAAAAAGAGTGCAGAGATGTAGAGTACCTTTGGAGAAGACACCCTGGGGTTGGTTTCTGCACCTCACGCAGCGTCTCCATGGGCAAAATCTGAACTACGTTCACGATCATTCGAGGAACCTGCACAGAAATGTAGTCAGGCTGGCTAAATGCTGCTAAAAATTAATTACACATAGATGCTCAGATGTTTTTTCAGACCTTTATTTTAAGGCCCTTTACACTACACTAAGATTATACACAGTTCTGAAATATAACAGCACAGTGATTCTGTTTCAAGGCAGAGATCTAAAAAAAATGTTCAAAACAAGAGTCATTCTAAAAATATGTACTGGAGTTAAAAAATATTATCAGCATGATCTGAGTAAAAGGGGTTGAGTTTGTATCTCAAGGGAGCGTTTAGATTCTCTGTTACCTCATTCATCAGCATCTCCAAGGACACGGTCATGTAGTGTACGAAGTTTTCCACTGAAAAGAGGGACTGTGTATATAAACAGAGGAAAATGAATTAGCTGTTGCCTTATGGCTCTTCTGTGTGACAAGTCTAAATGCTGGACATGCTCTTTAAAACACCTCCTAGGGGAGGCCAGTCACTCATGGCTACACTTGTTAGGGTGCAATTAGTTATGATTGGGGCATGAATTTCAGCATTTTGGGCATTGCAGCCATGCCACTCATAAAAATGACGAAATATTCCCATAGGCTCAGTCACAAAGAACAGCATCAAGGACATCAGCTTCATTACCAGTAGTTTCTGTTTAAAGAACTCTTAATAAATAGAAGCATGCAGAAAATAATGTAACAAGGCCGTTAATGTCAGTCATATTAGTATTCACATACTGTGTATTTTTTAAAGATTAGCATCCTTTGATTTTTCCTCATTAAAATGTTAATCAATCAGTCAAGTAAAACGACAAGGAACAAAAGTTGTGTAACATTGTGTAATTGTTACTGTTCAAAGTGTTACATATAATGTCTACATTCTATGTAAAAACAGTCCCAGAAATTTCTACAAAGTTCTAAAAGATTCCAGAAAGTTCTTGAAACTTTTGGACAATTCTAGAAACCTCTAGACAGTTCTCACAGTTCCAGAACATTCTGGAAGTCTACTTAGCTTTAAAGTGAATGGAGAACATTCTTTAAAACAGATACATTTCAAAATGTCATTGTCCTGAACAAGCAAAGTTTTTATGGAATAACGGTCATTTTCTATTGATTTTAGGCAGAAGGGTTTGGAAAAACATACTTCGTACCCAGGAACGAAAATAAAATCGAACTCTGTTACATAGTGTTATCAACTAGCGGCCTTTTAAACAATGACAAAAAAATAAAGCCTTTACAATAAAAGAATCCTACTAAAAATGTATAAAAGTATACATATGAAGACAAAATACTTTATTTAACTTAATTTTAATATTATGCAAACATAATGTTTTATTGAGTAATGGTGACAGGCCTAATGTAATGTAATGTAATGGGTTGTTGTCTGAATGTCCAACATTTCAGTACAATTCACAGTTCACTGAAGGCCATGCTGTTCCAATGGGCTTCCACTGAACCTGAAGACATTACCTTATCTTTGCAGTAATCACAAATGTCATTCATGCCAATGAGAATGGTCAGCAGTTTCCAGTCCTCATCAAAGTTAACGCCCTGCAGTTAGAGAATCACAGCTTTTTAGATCCGATAACAGCCATTCCTTTGGTTTCACCTGCAGTACTGTACTAAGAGGATCTGCAGCAGCAAAAAACTGATTATGAACTATCAGTAAAGAAAAGTTCATGGTCGTTCAGGAGTTGCGTCTGGCTCTTACCTCATACGTTTTCAGGGTGTCAATCAAATGTCTAGTTTGTCCTGGAAGATTACTTGAAAAGAGGAAAAACACAGATCACATATGAATAGAATACTATACATATTCTTTATCTGTATATTCTTTAGCTTCAGACAGTGTAAACACAGTATAACACACGAAGCCATCACAGGTGCTACCTTTAACATTAGCATGACACACCACACCCCCTAGTATTAAGAAAGAACTGCGCTCACAAAACGCATGTGAATCAAAACACATTGTCCTTAACTGGACATCATTCCATTTTTAAGCCATTTCTGCTAAACAACACTACTGATTCCCCAGCAGCTTCATTATTCAGCATTTGGAGCCTTAGAAATAGCCACCCATGTATAACCTGCACTATATGTTCACAAGTATCCATACACCCCTTCGAATACACGGTGTCAGAAAGACAGAAAATCCTGAAGGACTGTCGCAATCCTGCATGGCCTATTTTTTCTCTCCTGCCTTCAGAGCAGAACATGCACAACTAGATTCAGGGACAGCTTCTACCCCAGTGCTAACAGACTATAGAGTATATTTGTTAAGTGTATCATTGTTTAACAGTGTATTTAACTCACATGCAATACACAGTCTGATGCTTATGGATGTTACACACTCCAAACTTATCCTTGCAATCTCTAGTAACAGGCACTGATATATGTGCAATATCACTATACACAACATACAATATCTGATGCTTATGGATGTTAACACTCCATGCTCACACCAGCACTGTTTGGTAATAGTCATATTTGTATGGTTTAGTTAGAATAGACAGAATGTATTTTTATTGTACTGTAATGCTGCAATGGTGATAATTGTCTAGTCTGTGAAGGAGGTGTTCAAGTAAGACTTTCTTGTTAATCAGTACACTGTACTTTTTATATATGATAAAACTTTCAATCATTACTAAATAAGTACAGCTTATTTCAGAGGACATGGCTGCTGAATTGAGCACAAACAGCATGTATAGTCCCCACAGGAATCAACACCAGTAGAATGGGACGCAATGGAGCAGCCACTCAAGGGCCTCACCATGTCCAGTTCCAAGTGGCTAGAAAGCCTCCAGCACTGGGCTGTGGAATAGCATAACTGACCACACTAACACTCTCAGAACTGAATTCAGTCAAACCTTCATAGAAAGGTTCCAGCAATCCCTAAGGTTCCCCAAAGAAGACTCACAATACAGCAACACAGCTGATAAATTGCTAGGCATATAGTAGAACTCTGCATTGTACCTGTAAGAGTCCATCGAGAAATCGTTTTTATGCGGATACGTACAAAGTGTTGTGCCCGGTCACAGCGAGGTTAAAGCCTGTCTCACTGAGCGGAGCTGGGGTTCCATGGACAGTTTTGGTTGGAGCAGGACCCACTACATTGGGATTGAAAAGTCTGATGATGTCTGCAAGACAAACAAAAGTTAAGTTCAGCTGGAAAGTACCTGGAAGATACCACTACACAGATCTGCCATAATATTAAAACCACTTCCTAATATTCTTTCCATGAGCAATTGAGTCCTAGTGGTTAGGACATTGCCCTTGTGAACTGAAGGTCACTCAAGGGTACCATGGAGGACAAAGCATGTCACAATGACAAATAGTCACTCTTTACTCTATGTAGGTCCCCCTCATGCCACCAAAACTGCTCTGAACCACTGAAGCACAGACTCTACAAGACCTCTAAAGGTGTGCTGTGGTATCTGGCACCAAGACATTAGTTGCAGATCCTTTAAGTCATGTAAGCGGTGACTTGGGTTCTCCATGGATAAAATTAGTTTGACCAGCACATCTCACAGATGTTTTATCAGACTGAGATCTGGGGAATTTGAAGGCCAAATAAAACCCTGAACTATGTAATGTTCCTTAAACCTGATTTGAACCATTTTTGCAGTGTCAGGGAGCATTATCCTTCTGAAAGAGGCCACTTCCACTGGGAAATACTGCTACCAAAAATGGGTGCACCACTTCTGCAGTAATGTTCAGGTAGGTGGTACATGTCAAAGTAACATTCACATGAATGCCAGGATCCAAGGTTGCCCAGCAAAACCTTCCCTGAAACACAGCACCGCCTTCACCTGCTTGGCATCTTCTGGATGCCATCTCTTTTCCCAGGTAAGCTACACACATGTCCAGCCACATGATGTAGAAGTAAACATGATTCATTAGACCAGGTCACCGTCTTACTTTACATTTATTCATTTGGCTGACGCTTTTATCCAAAGCGACTTCCAGGACCGAGGAAACAATCAAGCGTTCGCATTGCATAGATCAATACTGAGAGTGGTGCCACACGGAGACCAAAGCCTTGCTCGTGGTTGTAAAATATTTTTCAGCGGTTTGGGTTACATCTTCTTGGACCACATTTGGTAGGTACAAATCACAACATACTGCAAACACCCCAGAAGAACCACCATTTTGGAGATGCTCTGGCCATCACAGTTTGGCCATTGTCAGAGTCGCTCAGGTTCTTACGTCTGTTCATATTTCTTGCTTATTGGATACTATGAATTGCCCATAGGTGTCACTTTGTGTGACTGGTTGTCTGTCTGTATGTTGGCCTCCTGTCCTGGGTGCACCTGTAGTCAGCTGGGATTCCCCACGAGCCAAAATGGAATAAGCGGTTTGGTGGGTGGGTGAGTGAATTAGTAGGTGGGTGGGTGGTCCCTGACTTTATAAACTAAACATGCTCATTAAATCTTAAAAGTACATACTTGCAAGTGTTATAACATCTTGGAAAGTTCCATGGCCTCCAATGCTACAAGAAACATTGCACAGTCAATTAACAATCAGAAAAAAACATGTAATTCACAATGGAAAAATAAGAAAATGGTAATTGTGAACAAGCAAATGCAAGGACATTGTACAACAACACGTTACCTCCATGACACGTGACGAAATTCAATAGGTATGCCAAGGACTGTGGTAGCATTCGCCCCAATGGCAGTCTGTAATGAAACGAAGGTGGGTAGAAGTGTAACCCCTAATTCAAACACACAAGAAGTACAAAAGGAGCAGGAGCTAAAGTGTGTATGCTCTATTCTTTCCTTTTTGATGAAAGATCCTCTAGGATGACACGAACTGTAAAGCAGGGCAGAGGCAGTCACCATTGTAACAGTAAAATGAGGAACTAAATGTTCCTAAAATAGAAGATTACACAAATATACTTGACGACGTGTGCATTATCATTTGAAGAAGAAAAATCTATTTAAAGTTTTCATGAGTGGATATAACCTAGTAAAAGTAACCACCTCTGGATACATGTAACAATGCAGTGATGGTGATCAATCATTTTAAGCTTCTGCTGAATCGGTCTACACATTCGATTTAGGAATGCTGTATTCATGTGAATCAATCATGTTGCCATATGATTGGCAGGTTCAGTGGATAGTTTAGTGTACAGAAAAACACACTGTTTGTGTAACAGCAAAGAAAAGCAGAGGATCATACTCACAGTCAGTGAATCCCCAAGGGCAGCGATAACTTTGATGTCTGCTGCCTTCACCATTTCAACTACAACAGAGGTAGAAGAGATGATCTATGTACCAGCACATTCATTATGACAGTTTAGCTGAAATCTTTAGGTGTTAGTTACTTTCCTGTAGCACATTTTAAAAAGAATTAGTAATTATGGATATTAATCTCTATAGTGGCCCCAAGAAGTATCTGGAAACTTTAACCGTTTGTTGTGTTTTACCACACAATATTTGACTTGCAGCATCAAACTGACGGCAAAATGTTTGGAAGAAGCCTGGCCAACCAGACTGCAGATGTGAGATCATTGTGAACACAATCACACACAAAAGTGTGGTCACAACGAAATGCGACCTCTGCATTTAACCCATCACACGTGCAGACGTGGAACATCAGGCAGCTAAGAAAAGCAACAGGAGAGCAGTGTAGCTGGATGGTTCCTTGCGCAAGGGGGGCCTAAGTGGTACCCAGGCCAGGACTTGCACCTGTGACCTTCTGTTCATAAGGGCAAGGACTGAACCTCTAGGCCACCACTGCCACATCGTGAAGAGAATCAGTGAGTTCGAGTTTACTGATGGAATCATGAACTCAGAAATAGACAAAGTCAATGTGAAGGGACCTGTGAAGACACTGCGCAAAGTAACATTTAACATTTATATTACATTATTAATAAGTATTCATGTATTTATTTTTTCCTGTATGATTCAGGTTTTGTTTAATCTTTATCTTGTGATCCAACGACGGTCTTCTGTAGCATTAAAAGGGGTGAGCGAGAGATTTCACCATGTATTCATATTCTATTTTTCATACTCTACTCCCTATTTTACAGGGCCAATGGTGGTGTATCAGTTTGGAAGTTGCCCCTGTGAACGTCCCCGGTTCAAACACCACTGAGGTACACATGAGCAAGGTACCACCCCCAAAGCACCACATCAGTTGCCCACTGCTGCTACACGGATAGGTCAAATGAAGAGGTCACATTTCGTGGTGCACTGCGTGCGGTCATGTGTTTACAATGACAAATAATCACTCCTTCATTTCTCTTCTTCATAACCCTGCATTTCTGCGCACTGGGACAGATTCCCCATAAATCGGTCTCCTCGACTTGACTGAAAAAAATCCATCAGCTTTTACATTTTAATTCACATCAAAAGTCAATACACTTCTGAGAATGGTACAAATGTCCAAATACGTCTTGGAACCACTGTAAATTGATCTTAGAGCAGCTTACTTGAGGTGGGTATGGAAGTAGAAGGACTCATGTCAGGACACCGGAAGAGGGGGTGCTTAAAACTTGCTGGTCTGGTTTTCTCAGGATACTCCTGTGATACAGAAATCGGAGATTCTGCGATTAAATGTTCCTTAAATTTAAGTTACACAAGAATAAAAAGTGCATAAAAAGTATTTTTTGAAACACAGTTAGAGAAGAACCGTTTTTGGTCCTTTAAAGAGGAACACAGAAGATAAACAGGGATTGCAGGCTTTCTTCCAGTCAACAAAATCAACGGAGCCCTGAGGTAGGTGAAGAGGTTAGGCCTTACTGGGAAAAAGTCGAGTATATACCTTTCTGAGGGCCTCCTCACTGTAATGGCGGAGTCCTTCTTCATACTCCCACCTCCAGTCGTCCCCTTAAAATAAAGCAACATGCCTCAAGGCCTTCGACACATTTCACCATTAACCCCCTATTACAAAGCCAGAGCCACAAAAGGCTGCGGCACTGACCATCAGCTGACACGGGACTGAACAACAGCAACACAGCTAAACTGTAAACAGGAACTTCAGATTACATCAGTGTCCATCTTCAACCTCCATTCACCCCTCACGTCCCAGGCCAGTCCCCCGCTCTTTTAGGCTACATAGGTGCAGTGTGGCCCGTGTCCGCCCAGCTCTGGCCGCTTCCAGCACTTACCTTTGACAGGGCAGGAGGCGAGCAGGCAGGTTGCCACGGCGATCAAAAGCCACTCCATGGTGGAGCGTTTCCAAGCTGGGCTTGTACAATGGCTGTGCACGCAGGGTAGAGCGAGGCCATTATATCAGGGCCCCCTTATCTCGCCCACCCAAAACAGCTGAGTGACAAAGTTCAGGCCCACTGACATAAAGCACGCCACAGCAGCGTACGCAGCCGCCGTTGCGCTACGGGCCATTCACAACTTTTATACCACACAGTTTTACCGTAAACCGGGTGGCAAACACAAGCCCACTTTAGTCATATGACCTGAAATTCCCAAAAAAATTGAATTGTGTTCACATTTTAAATCAGTGATAAAGACATGAAGTGATATTCTCTCGAAAGCTGTTAAACTATGGAAAAAGTGCACTGATGCCAAGCAATAGACCTTTTTATTAGTTTCTTATGAATTATAAGAATAAATTATAAATAATGTGGAAAATGCATTTCTTTTTGCCATACCATGTGCAGTTCACTATGTTAGGTGTGAAAAAAATGAGTTTTCTTCATGAGAATTCTTGTGTTACAAAAAAACCCCAGACTGTTTACAAGAACAGGCAGGACTCTGGCACATCTCCGTATGAAATACAAGATTCAGATTTCACTCCATACAGCGAACTCCTTCACAAGTGTATACATTAAACATTCCTGTATTGCTATGTTGCATGTACCTCACTGCCAGAATCGCTCAAAGAAATCTTCAAATTTGAATCCAATTTTTTCCCCCTAAAAGAACGATTTTGTAATTTCTTTTTTTGAAAAAAAAAAACAAAAAAAACAAAAACAAAAATGAACAGAATACTTTTAAAAAACAATCGACACCCCCCAAAAAAGCAACCCTAGACTATGCTGAAAAGAGAAATGTTGCAGTAGAAAAACAAAGCCCTGTGCGTTTTTCCGAATGAAGACAAAAGCTCCCTGGACACTTCCATAACCAGGATCTAAAGAAGACTGAAATTACATCTGAATTGTCTTAGAACTTCAATAAACTGATGATACAGAACTCAGACAGTGGTAAGGGTAGAATCGCAGGACTGAAAAATAAGCATTTATGAACAATGACTTTCAAAAAAGTCTCCATCTTTGCTTCTAAGCGAACACTTGCTGGTCAAACACAGATTGAGTTTTTTTTAGTGGTGAGAAACCAGGAAATCTTTTAGTCTGCTGGCAAAAACGTTTTATGATAATTTACCATTATAAATTAACTTGCAGACAGAGTGTTCTAAAAATACAGTAACAAACCAAGCATGTCTGCTAACAATCCACACCAGCTAGCAAAACATGTAATAGGAAAGCATGCTAATCAGTTCTTTTGTATTTAATCAGAGTTCCAGTGTGTTTCACTTTTTATTAAGCAAAGGCTTGGGGACAACATTGAATTTGTTAGAGCATACTCGCTCTAAACACAACCATCTAAGGTGGCGCAGTGGAACATGGTAACAGAAGCATGTCCTTGGCTTCTAGCACAGTGGCTAATGAAAACAAGTGTACTGTACTTCACTTACAACCCCGAAGAGTGAGCACTAATTAGCACAGATAAATGAAGCTTCAGCTGGTGAAACCCTGAGCCACACGCTTTAGACAGCAAGTTAGTCCCTTGTCTTCGCCCTCCGTTTTTGTTTCTGCTGTTTTTCCAGCCACAAAACTCAAGCCAACTGGAGAGCATCACGAGAGTCTAGACAGTTCTTTTTAGGGGAGAGGTTAAAGCCTGTAGCTGGGATGAGGCAGCTGTGGTAGCTGTCCTGAAAAGCAAATTCTTGTACCATCACCCCAGGTCCCAAATGTCTCTTGGCTCACCTCCACCCAGCTATAGATCCCTATCTACTCCTGATCAGGCTCAGGAGCGGCCTGTTCCGGTTGGGCTGGAGGTCTTGGAGGTGCCCTAGGTACGGCTTGTTGCTGCCTCTGCCGATATGCGATGACGGTGCCCAGGAGTAGAGCTATAACAGTCATGAGGTAGAGATCCCACTCCGGACCCAGCAACTGGTCCAGATCCACCTGAGAAAGAAGCTCCTTCAGCTGTGAGACAAGAGAGACATACAAAGCTGTGGTTACAATTTCTGCAATAACTCACTGAAGGCAAGACATGGAACAAAACAAGAGAGAAGGGTTTTATTCTGACACACTGACAAAGTCCAACAGGAATGTCCCAGTCACAAGAGTTATACTGAAACATTGGGAGCCTATAAATGCAAGGACTAAGAAAAAGGCTTAGACTTTTTTTTTTTTTTTTTAGGTTAGTCACTGAGGTTCATGTTAGGTTCAGGTTTAATGTTAGGATTCTTATTACATATATGCACTTATAAATGTATCCTGCATGTATTTTATTTCACGAGTCTACAGTACTTGACACTGTATAGAAAGTGAGTGTGCATCTCCCTTACGTTAAGGTCCTGTAGATACTGCAGTGTATAGATGAGCCCCAGCTTGCAAAGGGCCAGGAACACAGGCACCTGTGCATCTGGACTGGCCTCTGCTGCCATGTCGTAGAAACGCTTTGCCAGATGAATATCCTGCCAGAGGAAATAGTGAGCAGTCATGTTAAGACTGGAATATACACATAAGAGCCACTCCTGTGTCAAGGCCACCAGTAAGCAGGTAGTTTAACCATCCTCAGTACACCAGTGACATGTAATTACATGGTACTTGCATGGTAGCGTGTGGATACTGCACACAGTGGACCACACACAGCAGTGCTGCTGGAGCTTTTAAACACCTCAGGGTCACTTTAGGCGAAAAACAACAGAATGCCTAACGAACTGTGCAATATATACCATCATCGTTAACTAGATTGAGTTCATAATCACAAACACAGGAACATGCCACTACCATGACCTTGTGGCGCAACGGTAGCTCATCTGACTCCAGATCAGAAGGTTGTGCGTGCAAATCAGGTTGTGGTTTGGGCAGTGGAGGCCTAGTGGTTAGTACCTCGCCCTTGTGAACAGAAGGTTAAAGGTTCAAGTCTGGGTACCACTGAAGTACCCTCGAGGAAGGTGAAAATGATGCCATACCCAAATAAAACCTGCTGATTGTTCTATAGTCTGTAAACTACCAAGTACACCAAGAGGGTAAATGGAGCTGATCAAATGGAAAATGACTGTAGATACAAGGTAGGTGTACCTAATAAAGTGGCTTATCAGTACATATCATATCAAAGTAAAAGAAGCCTACTTTTTCTCTCTAAACTGTAATGTCAATTACATCCCTGCATGCTGTTCTTTTAAATAAACAATCAAGCAAGAAAACGACCAAGTGATTCATGTAAAATTTGCCTCAAAAATTTGCCTCAATATTTACCACAACCAAATCCATGCAATTCCCTACAGATCACCTTAACACCAGTTTGTCTCTGAACCTAAAAGAACAGTGCCTACCACATACTTTCTCAGAAGTACACTGGTGTATATGTAAAAAAAAAAATGTAACAGTTTTTTGCATAAACTATTTCCACTGACCTTATTTGAAGCAAGATGGTCTCTCAAGCTGCAGTTACAACGTACTCAGCTAAGCCAACAGGGGAAGTGTGGAACAGGTTAAGAACGAGAAGAAATCAGACTAGAGAAATCAGTGTACCTGTTTAATTCCAAGGCCTTTCTCATGCATGTAGCCCAAGTTGAACATGGCCTGGGCACTATGCTGCTGTTCTGAGGCCAGCCTGTAGTGGATGACTGCAGTCTCATAGTCCACATCAGTGCCGTAGCCATAGAAATGATAATCACCCAGCTTAATTCTTGCCACCGTGTAACCTACACACAGCAAAGAACCACACAATAACTCCACAGTTAAACATTGACCCAAAGGAAAAATAAAGAGCTTTAGTAAAGTGGTGATTTAATCAAACACACAAAATATTAACTGAAGGAAGCTGCTGCAAAAATGTCTATAGTAATAAATCTAAAATTGAGGAGAAGTATCCAACCTTGGGCTGCTGCCCTAGTCCAGTGAAGTAGAGCTCGAGGGTAGGTTTCATTTTCATTGAAGATCCGGGACTGCTCTGCAACACACACAGAAGTACATCAGAGCTACACTCATGCACTGTGTGACATTGGCTGGGAACAGTGATATCACTTGCCATACACCATTGTGCAGTGAGCAAAAAGGTTTTCCCTAAAAGACTGTGGAAAAAAAAAATCCCCATTATCACAGAAGTGAACAAGATTGGGGTTCTAGTGCCCCCTGGTGGCACTACAGGAACTCACTCTGGTCAAGGATGAATGCTACATTGCTCTGTGACACCTCGTAGCCCTGTTCAGCCAGCAGCAGATACTGCACCAGTGCAGAATCCATGTCTCCCTCTTTAAAGCTGCCATATGCAGTCATCAGCCTCTCGGACCATCTGCCTCGCTCACACACGTTCTTAAAGAGCTACAAACAGAGAGTAACGTGGTGTTATTTCCAAAAGAGGAAAAGAAAGGAGGGCATGTATGAGTGCAAGGATATGACCTTACCTCAACAGCAGTATGACAGGAACGCATCACTCCTGTCCCTGTGGCATGCATCTGGGCCAGGTTATAGAAGGCGAGGATATGACCTGCCTGGGAGGCCAGGTTAAAGAACTTCAGAGCCTGCTTATAGTCACGTTTCACTCCAATACCATCTGAGAGTGAGAGTGAGAGAAAGAGAGAGAGAGACAGAGATGAATAATAGGAATTCATCAGTCTGTTTCATTTCACCTCCCACTGCTAAAATGACTCAGCAGAGAGGCTCAGCTGTCAAGTTTGTATCAGCTTTTGCATTTTTTTTTTCTCATCATAATCACCTAAATAACAAATACGATAATCTACTAAGATATTCACAGTAAAAGTGAGTAGGCATGCAGAGGCAAAGACCTTAAAAAGATTTAAAAAGCAACTAGGGACCTGCAGGGGATTTCTAAAAAGAAAGAAAAAAAAACCCCAGAATACTGAAAGTGATCAGAACAGGGATGCAAACTCAGCAGGGGTTAAAGGTGACAAAGCTTGCTGGTGGGGTGGGGGGGGGTGGGGGGGGTTGGCTAGTTGCGTTACTGCTGCAAAAGTTGTTTGTAATATTTCACTTAAAAGTCAATCACCACACTATGAACTCCCTACAAAGTATTAAGACATTTTCAGCAAACATTTTGTCTAAATTGCTTTTGAAATATGAGATAAACCTTTGTGTGTGTGAGATCAAACTGCAAGGTTTTGTCCACAGTCCATAAAAATCAAGAAGACATTTCACTTGTAGTAGGTTTCTTTTAAATGTGCATCTACTACAACCTTCATACTAATTGCTTATTGGTTAAATGGTTGATTGTCAAAGCATTTTTATCCAAAATAAATGCAGCACTATCCCCCAACAACAGGACTTTTGTCATATTTCATTTACAGCAAGTCCATCCTCTCATCTGGAGCTGTACTACTCGGATTTATTGGGCTTTTATAAGTAAATGTAGTGTGTTTTATAATGGTAATTATATTTAAATTATTTGAATTAAGTATGTCATTTGCTATAGCCAGCTGTTGAAAGAATATCGCTGAACTATCTTTGTTCAGTGCAGTATGTGCACTTCGTGTACAGGCCCCTTACAAAGCACAGCAGATGAAGCACAGGCAGTGCTCAGAATACACTGGGGCTCAAATCAAATGGCAAAACCAAATTAAGTCTTCCATATGGAAAAATGTAATATCCAGCAAATACCCTATTACAGAAATATTTAAAAAAAAAAAATCATTGATAGACAGAGACAGACAGACAGACAGACAGACAGACAGACAGACCTGTTACCACGCTGCTCTGGAACTACAAATTTAACGTTCTGTTGACCTCTTCAACCAAAGTGCCAAACTTTAGCCATTGATCAGTCCATATTTTTAATGCTAAATTTACATGAGCAGAAGTAACAGTCATAACCATGATGTAGTTAAGATTTGCTGTTTGATTTGTACTGGAACATGAGATTAATTCATGAGACAACCATGTGAACACTTCCCTAAAACTGACCAACATTAAAAACTGAACTGGAAAGAGATGTCTACAGGAAGTCTCTCTTCTCACATGCCAAGCATAGAAGCCAGGAGCTTATATTCCCATTTTATGTCCCCTTTATTTCAAAAACTCACTTGATCTATACCAATCACACAAATGACCCATTTGGATTCAAAGCAGTGGTTTTGAATGAACAGTGACAAGTCTGGATTCTTGAAAGAAAAGCAGCAGTTGGTGAGATCCAGGTCTCACAGAGACACTCACTGTAATACATGGTGCCCAGCTGTAGCTGTCCATCCACCCAGCCTTGTTCTGCAGCCTTCTGAAAGTACTTGAGTGCCAGATCGTAGTTCTGCAAGACCGAGCACAAAAAACACACTACTCTTTAGTCTCCCAGTGTGATAAATCCAGCTGTGTTTGGGCACATGACTCTCAGATTATTCTGATTGGCCAGAAAAAAAACAACCATTCATAGTAAATACTCTCAAACTGAATTGTAATAAAAAACAGAAGTACAACACTCACCACGGGTACACCCCTGCCATACAGGTAAGCCATGCCAAGCCCACTTTGTCCAACTGGATTGCCCTAAGATATCGTTAACATATTTAACCAACAGTAATTCTAATAATAAATAAAAACACTAAATATACAACAGCAAGAGCTTCTCTCTTGGTACTCACCTGTTCTGAAGCCTTCTTGAAATAATGCAGAGCTGTCTCATTGTTTTGGGCCAAAAACTCACTGCCCTCCGAGTACATCTGAAACACAGGTTGAAAGTACTCAGCACGGTGCTAGAGGACAAAACAATGAACAAACCTGTGAGGAACTGGAAGTTCATTTACCTTTCCAAGGAAGGCCATAGCATGCGTGTTGCCTGCATTTGCAGCCTGATTAAAGTATTCATAGGCACGCTGTGATGAAAAGACAAAACAGAAACACTTGCTGTATACTGGAACAATGTAACAGGACAAGCTACATGACAAAAAAAATTTAAAAAATTTAAAAAAATAAAAATAAAAATAAAAAGTACCTGATGATTCTGCTCTACCCCTCGTCCTCCGTGTAAGTGCAACTGTCCCAAACCCACCTAGAAGAAAGCAAACAAGTGGAAATAAATAGATCATCTTAAAGTTGTCAAGCGTTATTTAGAGACAATACAACAACAAATACTAAAGTGAGAATGAACAAAACTAGCAAAAAATTATGCTGGGATAGGGTCAAGAAAAATATTTTTAATTCTCAGATGCCAACAAAGTCAAAGAGATGTGGTGTTTGTCACTTGTGTGTTTCCAAGTAGTGTTTGAATTAAAGGCTACTGCGGTGTGCAGCATTTTTCATCATTTCTTCACATCAAGGCAAACTAATCCACACTGAAAGTAAATGGGTATGTACATAATGTATGTATGTAAAATAATGCACGCACGGACACACAAGGATAAAAACATTAAAAACGAATAAATTAAATTATATATAAAAACCTTAGAATTAAAACGCATCAAAAATAATCCTACTCCAGTAACTATGTGTCTCACACTTCATCAGTAAGTGGAGCAATAGTTCTGTAAAGCTGCCCCCTCTAGACAGTACCTGGGCCTGCACATCTCCTTTCTCAGCCAGAAACTGGTAGTACTGGATCAAGTCCTCCTCCAGCATGCCACTGGGGGAGCCAGGGTTTTCCATCTCATCCAGCAATCGAATTCTCTGCACCGCACTGCCCCCCGTCAGGGACACATCACTGGCCACTGCCACACAAATTCCATTTTTAATTGTCAAACAGCTTATTTTATGCCGACAGAAGCCACCAGAATATTCAAACAGGTGCGAGTCGGCGCCAAAAGGCTCTTACCATGATTAGCCACCAGTCTGTAGTGAGTGAGGGCAGACTCACAACTCTGAGGGACCCCAACACCACCCCAGTATCTGTAACCCTGCAGAAAGACATCATGCAACGCATTTGACAACCTTGATTCGTTATGAAGAACATGCTATTCTGTGCCAGGCTTGACACTACAAAACTACACTGATACAACCGTAAAACTGAAGAAGCACATCAGCCATGCATTGTTTTTCTGTGGTTCTACAACCAGCTGCAGAACTGCACACTAGTGCAATAATGTAAATTTAGAAAATTACAGTTTGTACAGTGCATAGAATGGAATATCTGCCAAATACTGTGCACATTCACACTAGGACCATCACTGCTTGGTGTCCATTGCACTGTATGTTGACCGGTCCTGAAATACTGTATTGTTTGCTCCTGTATGCACATTTTGCACTATTTTTGCACTCTGCACAAGTGTTTTTGCTCTTTGCGCGGCTCCTGGTGGTCCTAGAGGAAGGTTGTGTGGCTTCTCTGTGTACTTTGGGATGCTGTGTACAATGTAAGTAAAAGCAGAATGCAATGGTTTGCAAATCTGAACTCTTATTATGCATATATTTTATTCACAATTGAACACCGAAAACATATCCAAAGTTTAAACCACAGTAAAGGTTCTGCAACCCTGTACAGGCAACTGTTCTACAGACAACCATAGCCACTGCCTTCCCTTGTCTGTAACAACAGACATATTTGCACAACTGTCTAATCTGAACTTTGACATTTTATATATTCGCTATATTCTCTGTATTTAAATTCAACTGCACATTCTGTAACTTCGAATATGACATTTTTATATCTCACCTCGTTAATTGTGTGGATATATGGTTTATTGTCAGATTTCTTATTTATCATGGTTACTTTTTTTACTCTAGCCATTACACAGTCGTTGGGGTGTTAAGAGATTTCACTACACATTGTACTAGTATAACTGTGTGACAAACATCTTAAATCTTGAATGTACTTTTTTTTTTTAAAAAGGTTATTTTGAATTTTATGGCAGCAATAAAATAAATAAAAATCACAATTATACAACTAAAAAAAAATCATACACTTTCCATATAGTGCCCTAGTGTGCTTCTGATAGCAGTTTCTTTTTTTTTTTTTTTATACAGGGTACAAAGAACCTTACTCTGTATTTTTCTTATGGTATGTTATACAACAGCAGTGCTACTGAGTGTGTAATATTTTTGTAGCTCCAAACAGTTTGTAAAGATGTAATGATGTGCTTATATAATCCAACCTCTAGGGAGAATAGTACTGAGAATCTGTGTCAAGTCCTTAGAAAATCTTGTTACCCTTTTCCAGTCCAGAGCTTAAACACTTTTTCCTGAGGTTTTCTGAAATCGCTTTTATGAAGTAATATTGCACTTGAACAGAAATATAGACTAGAACAAAACACGACTGTCTTGAGCACCAGATTCCAATCAACCATTATCCCAGAGGGCGATCGAATCCACAATCCCAGAGAAACATTAAACTCTTACTTCACCAGGGGCAATTTGGTTTCCCATTAACTGGACTCTGAGTGAGTGAGTGTCACTATAAACGCACCACAGCACAGCACACCGTGCACCACAACGAAATGCAACCTCAAATATTAAAATTGGCTGGATTGGATGCTGTAGAGAAGACCTGAAACATAACCCATTCTGGAGACAGTTTATGCCTAACTGTTAACCAGCCCTACACATTAGCTTGGAGGAATTTTAGCCCATTTGCATCCTCAAATTAACCTCTAATCCTAGAGGTTCACAGCCTCTCTCAGATATACAATACTAGACCATTTTGGTCAATAAATAGAATATAATATTTGTGTGTCATTCGTTTAACTGGGGTTTAGTTATATACGTTTAACTATATATTAGCAGACTTCTGCAAACATTGGATGATGTTTTAGGTCATATTAATGCAGAAATAGAGAAAGTAGAAAGGGGTGCATGACCTAAGAAGTTTGAGAACTGCTGATCTAGATTATTCCATGGCAGACACTGCCTGGAGCAAAGAAAGGACAGAATTCTTACCAGAATCATGTGTGCAACCAGATTTCCTCCCAAAGCTCCAAAAGTGTAATAAACCAATGCCTAGAGTCATAAAGGAAGGTTTGTAAATGAAATAAACATGTGGTAATGTCTAAAACATATCCGTTCCATATGTTGTACAGTACAAGCCAAGCTATAATAATATGTAAAAAGCAATGCAGTACCTTAGCCTGACTGGAGTTCACACCTAGTCCTGCTGCATATAGGAAACCAAGTGCCTGACAGAAAAGTTGAGTAAAAATGAAGTTAAACAGGTGGTCAAGCAGCCACAATTTTCACACTGTGACTTGCATCTTTGGTTGTTACAACTACAACCTAGAATAAAAGTCAGCATTTATTGCTAAGAGATTAAGTCAACCCTCTAAAATTGAGATGTTTCACCATTAAACTCAAGATGCACAGAATTTTCACTCATTTTAGGAGTTAATCACCGTCTGTGCTTTGGGTGATCCCTCGAGCGCCAGTTTCTCAAAAAGCTCCTTGGCTTGTGGAATATTCTGGGGCAAGTAGTCTCCGAAGAGCATGGCATATGCGACCTTCTCCATGGCCTTTGTATGACCCATACCTGCCACCTTCAACAGATTCTCGTACAACCTAAAAGTCGAACAGAAGGTTTAATCATAACCATAAGCTCTAAAAACAGTAGCCCTTTGTGGTTAAGGACTAGCACATGACTGGACAAGGGATTTAGGCCCTAAAGAACCAGAAGTACAGATTCTTTTTCTTGTATGCATGAACTAACCAAAATGACGGTCACAGAAAGAAAGATAAATGAAAACAAGTGGGTATTGAACGGTCATAAGGGAACAGTGACCGCACCAATGAGTACACCTGGTCCTGTCAATTGGCCTCGTATTTCTTGGTCATTATACAGCTATGCAGAGCAAGCACATTAACTACTCTCATGCTGGCATTCCTCGATTTTCAAGTACAAAATAAGTGCATATATGAATAGAAATGCATATACAAATGAAAATTCATATATAAATACATAACGTAGTGAAATATGACTCAGGTTTGTATTTTTAACACTATGGGATCAAAAACATCCTTTTAAACAACAGATTTTGTATAAATTGTATAATTAAATGCTTTTGAGATTAACAAGAGTGGATTCACCCCCCCCCCCAAATTAGGATTTCATCTATAGCAGGGGTATCTAATAGCATTTGCAAAGGTCCTTGTTTATGAGGAAAGAATACCTGTGGCCGTACTAGCCCTTTGTGGATAACAGAAAACCCTGATTTACACCCATTATCTGTAAGCTTCCACTGTAAGCTTTTTTTCTTAATAAGAAACCAAACACCGGCAATTTGGGCATAATATCCAGACCTGACAAACACATAGCACAAGCTCTCAGTGTCAGGACAAATGAAGTACATACAGTAAGAATGAAAAAACGCAGTGAGAGGACCTGGAGAACACTCACTCTTTTTTCTGGCTCTTTCTGCTTGTACCGTTGATCAGCTTGAGGGTGGCCTGGTACTGTTCCTCTGCCTCCTCTGCTAGTCTCCTCTGTTCTGCCTGCTCTTCCGCTGCCATGGAGACAGGAAACAGCATTTACTCACTCATACTCTTTATTGAGCAACATGTTAAATATAATTTAGGGAATAAAACGTGTAATGTTAGCTGCTGCTGCTGAATCTAGTCCAAAGTACAAAATGGCCTTGTGCACTGGAGCACCTACACAAGAAGTTACTTTATAGAACACCCATACTTTCACTTTAGTGTTTTTGTGTAGATGCAAGAACCTAAATCAAGTTTATCATCAGTGACCAAATGCTGGATCTACAAAAAGCCTCGATACTCACTTTCGCAGAAGCCCCATTTTTTATCACGTTCATAGTCATAGGTGGTAGCACACCACAATCTCCCATCTCCTCTTCCCTCGATGGTGCAGTCAGAGTACTCTTTCCCCAAGAAGAGGAAGGGAAAGACGCAGGGCTCCCCAGAGGATGTGCCACCAATCACCACAGGAACTACACAAAAAGTAGAAGCCAATGGCAGTAAGCCACCTTGCCCGAAACATTTACAGGAAGCCAATCAGAATCATGGACATGCATGAATGACCCCTTTGTGTAAAGTGACAGAAAAGGTTAACTTTTCTTCAAAGGTGCAAATCAGAGAACAGAATGTAAAAAAAGCTGATTTCAAGGACAGCAGATATGTGATAGAGCTCTCTCTCCCTTACTCACACCTACACACACTATAAAACTGTTATTCCTTGTCAATCAGGAACTAAAGAAAATGTCCTATGCACAACTCTAATAAGAAAAGCTCTGAAGAAAAATTCTGAAGAACAGGCAACCACAGGCAAGTTATTGCACCTATTTTTAGGTGAGGTAAAATCTTCACTTCTGAGGTTGGAAAAATATACAGCTCTAAAATACAGTTTGGTTTGGCTCAGAAAAAAATGCAATGTTTACTTAAAACAAAAGACTGCCAAGTTGTATGTCCTTGTGAAAGTTAAAGATCTTAAACAGGACAACGGCGCTATAAACACTGTATCCAGATGCACTGACAAGACGCTTCCATGACAGATGGCACTAGGGAAACCATCAGAAGAGTGTTGCGAGATGTACAGTGTTGTTCAACTTGTTAAAAAAGTCTAAAACAAATAAAAAATAACAGCAACCCTCAGCTGGCTGCAGTGCTCCACATCCTACTCACCTTCCTTAGTCTTCGCATCTGCTGGAGGGGGCTGGCTGGGAAGGTCCTCCTTTTCAATGCCTTCAGCCTCAGTCTCCACACCATGACCGGCCATGCCATCCTCAATCTGATGCTCGTCCGCCACTGAAGGGGCTTCCTTGGGGGAAACAGAATGCCCTCCTACTACTCTGGATCCTACAGGGACCTCATCTTCTTCTGCATTCTGGTCATGAAAGTACTGAAAAGAGGGGACATGTCCAGTATTACAACAATGAGAGCATGGTTATACTGTTCAGTTCTTAAGCCATTATATCTAAATTAAAGGGCAAAAAAAATGAATCAGATCAGTTATGAAGAGAAGCAAACTTGTCCAGCATTGGTCTTGTTAGATCCATGCTGATGGTTAATGACAAAACAGTGCAGGGGAGAGAACTGCTAGACCATGGGATTACCTGGGAGGGACCAGCGTCTGGTATTTCGTTAGTTTCTGGATCCACATCTGTAATGACAGTTTCATGCTCTTGATTATTCCTTTCACGTCAGCAAGAAGAAGTAAACAAACCTTGCCCTGCACTTGCTAACGTTAGCCTCCTAAAAAGAAACAAGTCCCTCTAATGCCAGTTAGCATCAGTGTAACAGTTTCGTCTCGTGTGTTGTTGTCTGAATGAAAGGGCTAACGTGGTTTATTAAGGCTGTCAACACTACTGTTTCGAACAGAAAGTGAGCTACCTCGCTAGCCAAGCTAACGTCAACTTGGTCACTATCACTTACCAGCTGTCACTTGTAGAGTGACGACTACCGCCACGATTAGAAGTATCCACGTATTTCCTGGAGAACGCATCTTGCCGTTAAGCCCCCTTAACCCAGCGTGTACACGGTGGTGTGGACGATTAAGAAGCTGTCTTCTTAGGTTAGCTAGCACATCACCCAGCTACGTCAACTTAAGCGCCTAACGCTAGCCATACGCGCAGAAAGGTGCAGCCTCGCAAGTGTCCGCTTTCGCATAACCCGGCCAGCAAAAACCAAAATTATCAACTTCTACTAAAACACAACGCACTTGAGTGCCATACAGTCAGCACTCAAGACAACAGCGTTGAAGAAACACGGCTCAACAGCTAGCAAGCTAACTGGCTAATTCAGTATGTCTCCAAGCTGGTTAGCTACATTAGCTAGCTAAGCAAACATTACCGCTAACGCACAACGTACAACAGACTGTCTGTACACATGCTCAAACTAGGTTGGGCGAAATGTGTCAGAGCCTGGGTTAAACGTGAGGTAATAATGAAAATGTCGCTAGTCACGTCCACGAATTTCTCCTCTAACTAACTTCTTTAAACTCGGGACCTGACAGTAGTCGCTCTTTTATGGGCAGCAGCGCCGTGACTCGTTCATTAACAAAGGTTCATCTAAATGAATCCGAACCGATTCAAGTGAATCGAACTTCCAACTCATAAAAACAATAACATAAATATTAATAGTTATTACACATTGAGATTTATTTATATGTTTGTGATTTGTACGTTTCATACCTGACTACATTAGTGAGTTGAAATACAACCCTGTGTCCAAAAACGTTGAGACACTGTGTGAAATGTGTAATTAAAGACAGAATGTGATGATTTGCAAATCCACACATTTGCAGATATTTAATTAACATATAAATGTACATATCCATCCATTTACATATTTGGCTGACGCGTTTATCCAAAGCGACTTCCAAGACATGGAACAGAGTAGTGGGACAGTACCTTGCTCAAGGGTACCTCAGTAGTGCCTGAGCCGGGACTTGAACCTGCGACCTTCAGGTCCCCAGTGCAATGTCCTAACCACTAGGCCACCACTGCCCGTCCATCCATCTACTAAAGCACTTCTGTTTCCAGGTCGTGGGGAAGCTGGAGCCAATCCCAGACTGCAGGCCTAAGGCAGGGTTCACCCAGGACAGGAGGCTCAACCCATCACAGGGCAACACATAGATAGACAACCATTCACACACATACAGGCAATTTAGAACATTCAGTCAACCTACTGCAGCCTTTGGACAGTGGGAGGAAACCAGAGCACCTGGAGGAAACTCATGCGAGAGCTTGCAAACTCCACACAGAAAGGTACCCGTGACTGACCTAGGGATCGAACCCAGGACCTTCACTAACCACTGCACCACCGTGCTGCCCCGCATATCAACATATCTTGGAATGCTTATTTTTAAGTTGATGTTATCACGTTTTAAATTCCTTTGGAGAGCGGCATGTTTTAACACTCTGAGTGTTTAAGAACTGATGAGACAAACTGCTGCAGTTTTGAAAGTGAAACACTGTTCAGCAGCCCGTCTGTCTGGATCAGGTCTAAATTGCTGCACTATTTGCCCATGTGTTTTTTCCATCTTCCCCTCTCTGGCACTCTGGCTGTGTTTACATGCACAATCATGTTATTGACCTGTTACCAATTAACCTTATTAATTCTGAGACTTTTTTTTAGTATTCTACAACTTTTATTATCTTTTGTTGTTTTTTGAAGTGTGTTGCAGGCCTTACATTTAAAATTAACATGTATTTTTCATAAAACAATACAGTTGACATGAATTCCAACACTTAGTATTGTCTTTGTTCTGTTTAGTTAAATATGGGCTTACATGATTTGCAAATCATTGCATTTTGTCTTTTGCATTATCTTATCATGTGTTTTATGGCCAAAAAAGAGAGTCCCAGAAGAAGGTTCTGTTCTTAGGCTATCATACCACCACAACTGTTCTAATAACCCCCAACTGACAATCACATAATATAATGCAGATTCTACCTGCCTGCTGTACACCTGCCAGTGTTTCTACCCCAAAATATGTTTACAACAATGTCACTTTGCACTTTAGCATGTATAGTAATCTACATGCAAAATGTACAGGTATTGTTCACATTTAATTTAATATCCTATTTCTTCTGTAATATATTTTTGGGCTGTAAACACATCCCACCATACGTCATTTAAGTAGATATGTCAATTTAACTAATCATTGTTGACATAAGATCCATTCGCTGAACTGGGCTTCATGGCATATGGAAGTAAATTTTATATAAAATACATTTTGTGAATCTTGTTGGTTCAGATACTCGATGCTCTGAAACGGCCAGTACAAAGGAATCGGCTCTGTAAAGTGAATCATTTCTGTCAAGACTCCAGCCCGCTAACGGTCGACGTCACCCTCCCGAAAAACCAATCGGCGAATGTATTGACAGACACTAGCGAATAGCAGACCTCCACGGGACTCTGCGCCCAATCAAAAGCGCACACACATCAGGTTTATTGCAGTGTGCGAGCGGAACAGCTGCGTGTGTACACGACAGCCTTGAAAACAGCTGATATTGCTTATAACCAAGATATTTCCCTGATATGTAAATTTAGCGTGTCATAGCAGTTTAGTGACAACAATTTAAAATGATAAGAATCAGTAAAAGCAACATATAAAATCAAAATAATGAATAAACCTAAATTTCCATCGAGATTAACTGTGACTATCTGTCTATCAATCAATCTATCTATCCATCGATCTGTCTATCTATCTATCGATCAATTTATCTGTCTATCTATCTATCCATCCATCGATTTATCGATCTATCTTCCTATTGATTGATCCATCTCTAATGTTTTTCCATGTATTTGCTGCTAAATGCTTTATACTTTAACATCATGTTCAAGTTTTAATTGTTCTTGGGTTAAAAGATGCAGTGGAGGCCTAGTGGTTAGGACGCCATCTTTGACACCTGAAGGTTGAAGGTTCAAGTCCCGGCCCGGGGCACTACTGAGGTACCCTTGAGCAAGGTACAGTCCTGATACACTGCTCCCCAGGCCCTGTTGGTAGCTGCCCACTACTCCATGTGTGATGGGTTAAATGCAGAGGTCACATTTTGTTGTGGTACTTGAGTGTGTTCACAATGACAAATAGTCACTTTACAATTTCATTCTTCACTAGCTTTGGGACTGTATACATTCAGAAAACAAGTTACAAACTCTTTTGTGTTTTTTTTTAATTTACGTATAAAATTAAAGTGACAATTGCAGTTGTCTGAATATATAAATACAGCTGAGTTTTGTGTGTTCAGTCACCTATGTGTAGCGTTTTCACACACAGAAACATTATACCGAAACTGTCCCAGTAACACATGGAATCTGATTCCTTTCTGAGAGAAGGCACACACATTGGTCAACTGAGCATGTACTTCAAATGCACACAGGGCATTAGTCTCAGAGGTCACCAGCCCGTATTATTGCAAGGATGCTGAGACAGGTGCAGAGGCATAATCTGGTTCAAAAGATTCGGGCTCCATAACCAAATGTCTGTTTAATGGCATCAAAGTAGTATCTCTGCCAGCCTTCCTTCATTCTCTCCTCCTCACTGGTGGGAACACCCCTAGCTTCCAGATTCAGTTCTGTCTCACTGCCCCGGTCAGTGAAACTCAGTGTGACAATTGAGTAGTGTCCTGGAAAAGAACAGCAAGCATTAAGATAGAAGACCAGAGTTGTACTGCTGATAAAGAGATCACTAATGCAAACATTAGTACAATAGTAATAGTTTTTATATGTGTTACTTAATAACACTACTAAATAAAACACTATTACATATTTATGATGCATATTATGTTAATAAAAGATTTCCTATCTTTTTCAATATAACTACTATAACTGGGATACACACACACGCACACGCACACGCACACACACATGCCATAACATTATATATTTTCTATCAGAGTCAGCATTCACTTTTTAAACCACAGTAGCTCTTCTGTGGGATCAGACCAGCCAGGCTAGCCTTCACTCCCCACATGTCACAGATTCACCAGTTGTTCTTTCTTTGGTCACTTTTAGTATAACTACTTCACATATGTGATACTCCACAAGACATGCCATTTTGGAAATGCTCTGACTCAGTTGTCTAGCCATCAGAATAAGGCCCCTGTCAAAGTGGCTCAGATCCTTACAATTGCCCATTTTCTTGCACATCAACTTCAAGAACTGACTGTTCATTGTTGCCAAATATGTCCCACCCCCAGACTGGTGCCATTTTAGTGTTATAGCTGATCAGTTTATATATATATATATATATATATATATATATACATTAAAATATATTGAAATCCTGAAATGTATCATTTGTTTATTGAGCTTTAAGGCTACATATACACAGATAATGTTTCTGTACACATAACTGAGAACATACCAGCAGGCCAAGCTGCAAACCTCCACTTCATGACAATCTTCTCATCTGGGACCTAAAAGTGCAAAGATTGTGTCAGTAAATGGTCACTGTTGCCTTGTTAAAACAGAAAACCCAGGTGTGTTTTGTTCTCACCAGCTCTGCAAACTCTCCATGCACATTTCCCTCCAGCAGTCGAAACTTGCCTCCCCTGTCCCCCTCCACAAAAGCAGCAAGGTGCGTGAAGGCCTGAACCATCTGAAATAACAACACAAAAAAGAATGAGACTTGGCAAGAAACCCATTCATCAAACTCATCACTAGACTAGAAATCCAGAAGGCAATCTACATACACAAGGCAATAACCCACATTTTGTTCATTCTGTCTAACACTGTGCTTTTAATGAAATCCAAATAAGGCAATTTACAACTGAAAAACTTTTCTCACAGATATCCTAGTTTAACTGCAAAATAAATCTGAGAGATTCTCTAGAATATGCAAAAAAGCTGATGTTAAGGCTGAGATTCCTACATAGTTTCAACATTCAGTAAAAGAAGGTGAGCAAAGGCAGTTTACTCAGTACCTCCTGGTTGAGGAAGACTCTATAAAGCTCTTCAGGCGAAGTCAAGAATGTCTCTTTCAAACTGAACTTGACAGTGGAGATTTTTACGCCTGAGCTGGGAGCTTTGGTTGTAGCTGAAGACTCAGTCTAGGTGTTACAACATTAAAGCAGTCTTACATTACACACTTTCAATGTGCTTCCTCTAAAGAATGGAACAATTATCATTCTGCAGAATACACTAGACTTTCAACATTTTCTCCATGAGTCCTAATACCAAAAAGTACCTACCGGAATTTTGTCCATTTTGCTCTTTGTTTGCTGTTGCTGGTTTTCAGTGTCATTTGCAGTTGGTAGGATCATACCCTGGGAGAACTCTAGTACAACAAGCCAAGCAATTACAGATCCATAAAAATAATGGGCAAACGAAGTGAATTTTTTATTATTGTGGATGAAAATTTCGCATACTGACGTTTTTTCAGATGAGTAACATAGCCTGCTAGGGCCAGTTTAATTTCCTTCTCCCCCTTCTTCTTCATGACTGTAGTCAAAGGTGTGGCTGGCTGGTCTTTACACGCTGTAATACATATCTGTGCAGACACCAGAACACCGTTTTTTTAATGCTGATGCAGCTGACAAACTCTCTCTCTATAAACACCTCATCAATAGCCTGTAATCACTCACATCCAGGTCGTCCATGTCGTTTTCATCTGAGAGATTTAAAACTTCTATATTTCCTTTATACTTAATTCCACTTTTGGAGGTGCCTAAAGGGGGATATCATCATGAAAGTATCATTTGGAGACTTCTTATGGCTCGGAAGTAAATCACAAATGATTAAAACTGAAATATTGCACAGTAGGAAAATCTCACCAGTCCATGAGGCTTTAATATGCCACTCGTAGAAGAAGATGAGTTTCCCTTTGCGGTTGTTAATGGACGCCTCTCCCTCGATCTTGCTGACGTCTGTGATTTGGCAGACGCCATCCTCATCCTCCACACGAACCCTCAGCAGAAGCCCATTCAAAATTTCTTGTGACCAGTTTGAGACATCACGCTCTGTCCTGCAGTAAAACACAAGAAATAATGTACATCAAGGATATACTCAGTGGTAGTGTGGCAGAGTTTCCTTCTTTTACAGCGCGGCAGGACATCCAGCCATCTGTTACTTCTGTCTTCCTGTGACAGCTGCTATAAATAACCATTACCCCTCCAAGAATGGAGTATTCCAGAGGCTTCTAGCCAATAAGGCAAAAATAAACAGCCACACCGGGTATGTAGTGAAGCACTGAAGCACTCTGCTCGCACATGTTATGAAGCATTTGTGGGTAAAACAAATGTAACTATTTAACATTGATTGTTTTATGATTTATTTCATGCCTTAGTTCAGTGCTTCTTTTTACTTTTCTATTATTTTAATTGTGTCATATATTTATTGTGAAGCACTTAGAGCTGACTTCTCTTGGTTGTTTCATTTAGAAATCTATTGACTATTAAGCACTTTGAGCTGCACTTCATGTATGAAAGATGCAGTAAAATGTAGATAATAATAATAATAATAATAATAATAATATTAAAGTCCCCCAGAAACTGTAATGTATGTAATATATGAGATTTTTTCACATTTATTACAGGAGTAAAATGCATGAATCCTTCTAGATTTTCTTTTTTTCATGTAATTTTCAATACATAAACACTACACTAATGGTAAAACATTACCTTTACTTCATTTCAGTCAAATTACAAACCATGTACTTACTTAACTGTGTGAGCACATGGGTGGACAAATGAGCCAAGCTCTCCATTATTCAGTTAGTCAGTTAGTTTCCGATTTATTATTATACGTTTTTACCTGCTTACATTTTATAATACATATTCTATTTCCTTTGTAATATATATATATATATATATATAAATGCACTCTCAGGAACGAACAGGGCACATTTCACTACATTTGGTACTTGCATAAACTATGTATGTGACAAATAAACCTCTTGAATTACAGCTGTATTGCGGCGCATACACCGACCTCTGTAAACACACATTCAGATCAAACCTACCAGTGCCAGTTGTTAACGTTGGTAGCGTCTGCCCTTTCCTCCACGATCCAGCGAGGGTCTCCCTCTCCCCACTTCGCCATGACGGCCCACGGCCTGAAGCCGAGCCGCAACAGTAGCAGGCACCGTGGTGGTTGTGCAACAAAAAAAACAAGACCTTATAGACAGCCGCCCCCCACCCCAAACCCCCTTAGCAAGACACTTCAGTAACTAACTTTAGCTGTGCTATTGAAGCTACCAAGCTAGCTAAACTAGCATCTGCGCGCATGTAAGCCGGGGGGGGGGGGGAAGCGTTCGGCTATAATATTTAACTTGTGAGTCCGAAAGATAAACTCGTGCTGCATAATGCAGGAGGTCTGTGGAGTCTAGCCCACTGGCTGAAGGTCGACCCATCTGCCTCGTGGGGTCGTTTTTAGCTGAGCGCGGAAAGGGCTAGAAGCGGAACTGATGACAGAAGCTTCTCCACTCGAGGGCAAGAGCAGATGTAGCGCAGGTGTCACATTTATTTACGTCCGTCTACCGTTACTAAGTCTCACCCAGGCAGAGGACTGAAGCTTTTGGAACAGTTCGACTTAGAGTTTTAACCAATTTATATTCAGTGCTGTTTTAATCTCTAACATCCTCTCTTTATTTACTCCGATGAGCCATAACATTAACACCACAGAGAGGTAAACTGATTAAAATAGACGTGCGAACAGCCAGTTCTTGAAGCTGATGTGTTGGAAGCAGGAAAAGGGAGCGAGTGTTTGGAGTTGAGCCACTTTGACAAGGGCTTTATTGTGATGGAGGATCACCAAAACGGCAGGTCTTGTGGAGAGTTCCAGGTGTGCAGTAGTTAGTACCTACCAAAAGGGATCAAAGGAAGGAGACCTTTTTAATCAGCGACAGGGTCATGGGCACCCAAGGCTCCCTGATGCTTGTAGGGAGGGAGGACGAGCCTGTCTGGTCCGATCCCAAAGAAGAGCCACTGTGGCTTAAAGAGTGAATGTTGATCCTGATAGAAAGGGGTCAGAACACAGAGCTGTTTTAGCAGCAAGAGGGACCTACTCAATAATAGGCAGGTGGTGTTAATGTTCTGGTTGATCAGTGTATCATTTGTTATTATTTAGTGGTGTAAAAAGGAGTGACCTGAATTGAATTATCAACCAAAACCGTATTGTGACACATTTTACTGTGAGCAGTGTTTTGTGCTGAAATGCTGCTTTTGCTCATGACCACACTGCTGCATTTGACCTTTAATAATAAAATGTTCACATTATAATTTGTTTGCATGTGTGAGTTAATGGAAGTGTAGCAAATTGTGTGAAATTTCATTGTGTTTTATTCTGACCGCAGACCCCAGTATCAAACGGAATTTAATCAGTGCAAATTTTAAGGCATTGAAAATGATCTAATTGTTGGCTAAAATAATTAACATTGGATCGAATCGTGATGACATTGTGATTTACAGGCCTATATATTAATATGGAGAATGCTGGAGCGCATGTTGCTCCTCTCAGAATCCTCACCATAATTCTGGAAGAAGATCATTTAATTCTGACCAGAGGATTTAAATCCTTTCTGTTTGATTTACAATGTAATAACAAAGTCTGAGGCATCTGTAAGGAATTGTCTTACAACATCGCTCCATTGGCCTGATTCCATGTTTCACTGGTGAACATTCGCTATGTGTGAACATTATAATGACTAGTCCCTGACTCGCCGCTGACTACTCACCAACTCCGACCAGATATCTAGCCTGCTAAATATCTGGGCCAGTGGGAAGCGAGCTCCAGCCAGTGAGAGCACAGGACAATAGTCGACGGAAAGAGGTGGGGGCATTCACCTCAAAGCATGACCTAGAACCTAGCTGCATCACGGTGGGCTCAGCGAACTGAACAGTATTTAATGAATTTCCTTCAACTCTCTCTGTAGAACGGACAGTTCATACTGCCCGCGTGTGCTGGTCCATTCCTTCACCCGCATTACTTTCTTTCTCCTTTCTCACAGAACTTATGATCACACCCCCTCATCTATTAATAAACTCCTGTTTGACATGAGGGTCGCATCATCTCCCATACAACCTTTCATGAGGGAATGTTGTTTTGTAGACCAGAGGGGCCAGTCGTGTTAAAAGATGGCGTAGTTGGTGATGCCGTCTCACCGCTCTGTTCACACTACACTACTATCTGACATATGATTTGGAGTCTCGAGGTTGTGTAGTGTGAACAGTACAGCGATCAGAACAGTATCACAATCATGTAGCTTGAGCAAGGTATAACCCTCAGCTGGATTCCAGACATCAACTTTATTTAGAGTTGCACAGCATAACCAGAAGGTGGCGCTGCAGCTACACTATCTGTTGTGTAGAACCAATTCACCTTTAAATCGTATAATCTCCTTTAAATTTTAAGACTTTCATCTTTTAAATTACCCTGTAATATCAAATCATTTACATCTGCTATTCAAAATATAGAATAAAATATTTTATGTGACTAAGCATACAGTGTCTGTCTGCAGCTGTGTGCATATGGGAGGAGCAAATATTGTGGTCTTTTTGTATAGCTTGAAAATAATAGTTAATACGCAATAGTAGTAGCAGAGGTTCTTGAAAAGATCATCATACATATACACCAGTAATTTTACATAACATTAACATTGCCATAGCCATAACATTAACACCCCCTGCCTACTATTGAATATGTTCCCCGCATGCTGCTAAAACAGCTCTGACTGTGGTGCACTGTGTGTTCTGACCCCTTTCTATCACAGCAGCAGGAGCTTCTCTTCAGTGTAAACCCTGTCACCGATTTACCTGTTGCCCTTCTTTGGATCACTTTTGGTGGGCTATCTCTACTGCATGCCTGGAACACTCCACAAGAGCTGCTGTTTTAGCGGTGCTCTGACTCTAGCCAAAACCATAAGGCCCTCGTCAAAGTGACTGAGATCCTTATCCTACCCCACTTCCAGTGCATCAACATCAAGAACTGACTGTTCACTTGCCGCCTAGTATATCCCACCTCCTGACAGGTGCCATTGTAATGAAATAACTAGACAGTCTATTTTATTTACTTAACCTGCCACTGGTTTTAATGTTATGGCTGATTGATGTATATCTAAATATCCAATTGAAAGTATAAACTGCCCCTTTTCATTTCTCCCAAAGGCTCCCAAAATTAGAAATAGACTGTCTTGTTTTGTAGAGACAGTCTTAGGGGAACGGTACTGTGTCACAGCATCACGGAGGGTTTTCTACTCAGCAATGATACGTTAACTGTGCAGTGTTCAATGTACTAAATGTACAAGACATTAGGCAGCTTGGGCTTATTTCACAATTCACACTACCCCCACCTTTTCTCAAACCGCTAGTCATGAGAAACCAACAGAGGGCGTAGAATAAATTATTTAACAGACACTGTGCAAGTGCACACAGCAAGTTGAGCATCTACAGAATGCTGCTACTGGGGAACTATTCAAATTTCATCTGTAGCACGATATGAACATACTGTGATATTGCTCTTCAGTTTAAGCAATATGTTTAACATTGCTTTAACATGACTTAATGACCATAAAACAGCAGCATTTCAATCACCAAGTGGTTTTCTTTTAGTTTTTTTTATTCTCTGCTCATTGCTCATAATATCCAGGACCCAACAGTTAACTGCAGTGTGTCAGTAGCTGTGTGATTCAGACTAAAATAACTATACAAATATATTAAATCTAAAGAAACTTTACATTTAATCTCTGGACATCTGCTTCCTCTCTAGCTACCATTTACAGTACACTACCCTTAGTGCTAGGTTAGAAGAAGAATACGGAACAAAAAAGTTCCATCAGAACTCAAAACCAACGCTTTTAACATTAGGATTTCAGATTAATGTAAAAAATGTGCCAATTTGATATCTTTCCTGTAATTAGCAGGTGTCTAGGAGACTGTAAAGCGATAAAGAAATGTCACCTGTGTCCAGGAGGATGAACAGAGCAGCAGACTGAGGAAGCTGTGTAACACTGGGAATGTTAGGTAGGATGAATTTGATATTTCGACTGCCATAACTGAAGAATCAGTCAGAATTAGATGCAGCTAATTTGATAAATATAATTGTCAGCACATAATATATGTAAATTGATGTTTTTTTAAAAAGATTTAATTTATTAGTGAAAGTGATTATTTTTGGTTGTGAATGTACCACAGAACACAGAACACAGTGCACCAACGAAATGCAGCCTCTGCATTTGACTCATCCATCACAGGGGCAACTCCCTAACCGTTACCACCACTGCCCTGTATTATGTATTCATGGAATCATTGTATGTAATTCCCTTCTAATTTCATATACATATATGCAATATACTTAGGTTTACTCAGCTGCTCTATTGTGCTGTATGGTTCTATTGTCTCCACTCAGTGCAGTTACTATTGCATTATAAATACATGTTCAAGTACAGTTACTCAGCTGATATATTACATTGTATTGTTTTTGTTTCGTTGATGGGAGTTGTTATAGTACTATATATATATATATATATATATATATAATCCTTTTCCCTTTTTAATTATCCATCCATCCATTTCCTAAACCGCTTCTTCCGTTTCCGGGTCGGGGGGAAGCTGGAGCCAATCCCAGCTGACTGCAGGCCTAAGGCGGGGTTCACCCAGGACAGGAGGCTCAACCCATCGCAGGGCAACACATAGACAGACAACCAATCATACACACATTTACACCTATGGGCAATTTAGAACATCCAGTCAACCTACTGCAGCCTTTGGACAGTGGGAGGAAACCGGAGAACCCGGAGGAAACACACAGCAACACAGGGAGAGATCGCAAAGTCTGCACAGAAAGGCACACGTGGCAGACCCGGTGATCCAGTTAATGAAAATGTAAATGTAGTTCTTATCTCAATGTAAACATCTTGGGATAAGAATGAGATGTGGGTTCATAGGGTTGAAAGATGTTTTGGGGACGTATTTATGTAAAAATCCTCTCCGGGATTTTGTTCCAACTGCCTGGATGCCTCCTGCTGGTTTGAGCTCATCAGAGAAACCAGGTTGAGCTCAAACCAGCAGTGGAGCCACGCAGGCAGCTGGAACAAAATCCTGGAGAGGATTTTTACATCCTGGACCTGAAATATTCACCTCTAAGCATCAAACTAAAGAAAAAGCTATATTTGAACTTAGCTGCACCTTAAAAAAACTGTAGATCTGATTTTTCAACGAGCTGTTTTTTTTAAAATATAATTTAATATGCTATTGAATATCATCATCATCAATCCTCATGCTGAATTATTGTAACATCTTAAAAAGTCAGAGTGTTATGTGCTTTTTGATAACAGTAATCAATTATTTTTCTCTTACTAAAGAACCATATTTAGATGCCTTTACTCTATTTCATTAATTATACACTGATCAGCCATAACATTATGACCGCCTGCGTAATACCAAGTAGGTCCCTCATGCTGCTGAAACAGCTCTGACTGTGGTGCACTGTGTGTTCTGACCCCTCTCTATCAGGATCAGCATTCACTTTTTAAACCACATTAGCTCTTCTGTGGGACCAGACGGGTCAGCCTTTACTCCACAAATGCATCAGTGAGCCTCGGGTGCCCATGGCCCTGTTGCAGACTTACCAGTTCTCCTTCCTTGGATCATTTTTGGTAGGTACTATCTAATGCACACCTGGAACACTCCACAAGACCTGTTGTGTTGGAGATGACCCGACGTCTCAGTAAGGCCCTTGTCAAAGTGGCTCAGATCCTTACGCTCACCCATTGTTTTTGCTTCAAGCTCACTGTTGACTTGCTGCCTAATATATCCCACTGTCCTGACAGGTGCCACTATAATGAAATAACTAGACAGACAATGTTTGGTTGGTTTTTGAAATCTTCACTGTTGGGTATATTGTTCATTATTAATCTATAGGATGATTATGGAGCAAAAGGCATTGTATATTTACACTGTATGTAACACAGAACACCCTACCACAGTTCTGAGTCAGCTCTTAGCAAACCACCTGAAACGATGCTGAAGTCTAGCCTGTGTAAGAGTGGTATGAAAGTCATGGTGCTGTTGCTAAGGTACTGTGAGGAAGACTTTTTCTGCCGCATTGGTGTTCTTCTCCAACAGAACAGGCTGGTTCCCCCCGCTATCGTGACTGACTTTGTTCTTTTTTGGCATCTGCCATCAAGCATGGCTAACCGCTGAGCCTGGCCCGTAGGAGAACTGCAGGGCGCCTCGCAGTGTCCCAATAACCTGGGAAGGGGGCAGGGGTGGAGATGTGTTCACAGAGAGAATCGAGCCTTTGAAACGTTCAGCAACTTCTAATTAGTTTGCTCACAGTTTTCATGCAAGTCAACATATGCAGTTGGTCGGGTTTGAAGGCATTTTAACTCAGCATCTATCTGCCTCCTCTGTATTGCACCATCAGTTACCACAGACGGCCAGTTTTACAGGCTTCCCTTTACTTAACAGAACAGAAAAGCGGCTGATCTGAAACACCTGGAAGAGAAGCCAATGGGCAGGAGCTGAAACATTGCCTTGTACTGAGTCAATTGCGTTTTTTTTTGTTCTTTTACTTAGTATGTGTTGAAATTATTGTCTGGCAATTAAAAGCAAATCGGTGTTCGCTGAGGAAAGGGATCTGCTCGCAAGGTGGAAATGCACGAGCACATCATTGACAGGAGTAGCACTGTTCCGCCTGTTCCAGTACCTGCCTGTAACGAGCATTTTGCACCCACACATTACTAAAACTCGCCACTTAAATGCAGCTTGATAATGCGCTACTGACTTAAGACGCGGTTTTTGGTCAAAAGTTCAATGTCATTCTACTGCCTTATAATAGCAACATGCCAGCAATGTGCCCTGCCTCGCCTCATCTAAAAAGCACCACCCCTACAAGCAGAAAACAGCACAAAACATGTACATTGTGTAAAATAGAGGAATGTGCCGAAATGAAACCAGGAAAAACCTTTTTGCATTGCACTTTCCACTGGTGCAAAATGTGTTTGTTGTCAGCATTAGTCTCGTACTTTGGGCAACAAACTAAAGCAGCAACATTTGAACTCAGCTGCACCTCGGATACGTGGAAAACTGTAGAGCTGTCTTTAAATCTGATCTAAATCTGAAGTGTCTTATTTGTAACTGTGAACACACTCAATCACACCACAATGAGCGACCCTGCTGAGATACCAGTGATCCTGCCCCATTCTGCTATGTGGACCAGCCTGACCCTGAACCTCTTACTGGTTTGAAGTTTTGCGGCTTTAAACCCACTCGGTCCTGCTGAGGAGTC
>JBBPDA010000152.1:3599352-3622242 GCA_037974385.1 Arnoldichthys spilopterus
TCGCCCTTGGCTTGCTCTTTGGGGGCTCGGACCCGGTTTCTGTAAAGCTGCTTTGTGACAACGTCAGTTGTAAAAAAGCGCTATACCATACAAATAAACTTGACTTGACTTGACAGCAAAATGTGACCTCGGCATTTAACCCATGGAGCAGTGGACAGCTATCAACTTTACCCAGGGAGCAGTGTACCAGGATGGTACCCTGCTTAAGGGAACCTCAGTGGGGCCCAGGCTGGGACTCTAATCTGTGACCTTTTGTTCACAAGGGCAAGGTCCTGACCACTAGGCCACCACTGCCCAACTTGTCTGGCATGACTGGAACATTTTATCATACTGAATTTCCTTGTCACCTTCCTCATGAAGAACTAACTTCAAATCTTAAAATGTCAGAGTGTTATGTGCTTTTTGAAGACTGTAATTAATACATTTTCTCTGACTGAAGAACAATATTTAGGTGTTTCACCTTCACTCTATATGTTGGGTAAACACCAATCAGTCATAACATTAACATCACCTGCCTAATACTGAGTGTGTTCCCCTCATGCTGCTGAAGCTCTGACTGTGATGCCCTGTGTGTTCTGACCCCTTTCTATCAGAGTCAGGATTAACATTTAAACCACAGAAGAATTCTGTGGGATTGGATGCATCAGTGAGTCTTGGGCGCCCATGATCGTGTTGCCAGTTCACCAGTTGTCCTTCCTTGGATCCCTTTTGGTGGGCGCTAACTACTGCACACCTGGAACACTCTACAAGACCTGCCAAGTTGGAGATGCTGTGACTCTGCGCCATCACAATAAAGGTTTAATTTGGATTAACTAAATATCACACCTAGTCCTGTCTTAAAATGTAAAGGTGTGATGTGCAGGTGTGATGTGCTTTTTGCTGGTTTGAAGCACGAATAAGAGAAGCCACTTGGCAGGTGCTGAAACATTGGCTTCTATTGAGTCAACTCTTGTTTTTTACTGAGCGTGTGTTAAATTATTGTCTGGTAGTTGATTGCAGTTTACATATCCAGAAGATTAGGTTGAGAAACACTGGAATTTTCCTTTAGTGGGGAAAAAAAATGATAAAAGCAGAGATGGAGAACTGTCCGCGGGGCTGACTGCAGTAGACACCTTCATACTATGTGTTCCTGAATTATTAATAACCCGGAACAGAAAGTTTCTGGGAAGTGTGCAGTAAGCAGCTTTAGAAGACAACTAGACTTGGTACAGTCACTGCCAGCTGCTTTTGTAGAATGTGCATCTGATGGCAGGCTCCAAGCAGGAGAGACTGAATGCGTATTCTTAATGACTTCACCAATGGCAGGGAACTTGTTGAAACACTCCACACGATACGGGCAAAATTGTGAACAATGCTGGGGAGAGTTTAACTTAATTATTTGATAGTCTGCAACACTAAAAATGTTGTCTTGTCTTGTGTCTGCATATTCAGAGTGATCAGCCTTCACACCATTGCGCCATGTCAATACATTTACACTAACAGCATTTAGCAGACACTCTTCTCCAGAGTGATGTACATGGGAGCTCTGTAGTCTGTAAAGAAAATGTCACACCAGTAAACCTAAACCGACATTAAGAGCTGCTAGTCAACCAAGATTCTTCCAGAGCTGACACTAATTCTTTACACAGAAGACTTTAATTATATATAGTTAGTAGTGAGAAAATTTGTTAGTTTTAGGACATGTAGTTCTTGTCCTGTTTGTTAGTTATGTTGGGACACGTAGGTCTAGTCCCGTTTGTTAGTTATGTTGGGACACGTAGGTCTAGTCCCATTTGTTAGTAATGTTGGGACATGTAGTTCTTGTCCTGTTAGTCATGTTGGGACATGTATGTCTAGTCCCATTTGTTAGTTACACTGGGACACGTAGGTCTAGTCCCCTTTGTTAGCTACATTGGGACGTGTTCTTGTCCTGTTTGTTAGTTATGTTGGGACACGTAGGTCAAGTCCCATTTGTTAGTTATGTTGGGACATGTAGTTCTTGTCCTGTTTGTTAGTTATGTTGGGACATGTAGGTCTAGTCCCGTTTGTGAGTTATGTTGGGACATGTAGGTCTAGTCCCCTTTGTTAGCTACATTGGGACATGTCCTTGTCCCGTTTGTTATTGGGACACATAGGTCTTCTCCCGTTTGTTAGTTACATCAGGATAAGTTGGTCTTGTCCTGTTTGTAAGGTGGAGGACACCTAGGTCTTGTCCCGTTTGTTAGTTACATTGGGACACGTTGGTCTTGTCCCATTTGTTGTTGGGACTTGTAGGTCTTGTCCCATTGGTTACACTGGGGCATGTTCTTCTCCTGTTTGTTAGTTACATTGGGACACATAGGTCTTGTCACACTTCCTAGTTATGGTAGGACCTGTAATTCTTGTCTAGCTCTTGTCAACCAAAAGGATGTTCCACAGGGCTAACTCTGAAAATGTGAGTCTCCAGTCCAGTTGTTTGTAGACCGTGAGGGACTGTGCCGATGTGGGTCTTTGATTCAATAGATATGTTGTCTTTCTTTCGATTGTCCATTAGTAAACCCCCCCCCCCCGAATCATACAAAAACCATTTCATTTATTTCACTTTTTATTGACATACTGACCTGCTACAGTAGCATTGCATAGAATATGACTGATGCAAAAAAGATGCTTCGTTATTTACAGAACAGAAAGCTACAAACCAAGCTACAGACCAGACTGAGCACAGAGTCTGAAAACAATGCAATTTAGGGTGCAAAGTCATCAGTCTGATATTTAAAAAAAAAAAAAAATTCATATAAAGTTAAACATACTCGTATCATTTGCAAATAGGTCAGACAGCGCTTTATGTTCATATTGCACTTGGGACAAAAGTGACATGAGGTTTTTTCCATCTTACAATTTCATTAGGATAATTCATTAAACTTCACTAAAACGGCCAAACTATAAATATGACAAAGAATTAAAGCTCATCGTTTACTGTTGAATAAAAAAGATTATTAACTAAAACAGACTCTCGCTCACTCAATGTTTTCGTCTACTCTCTTAAAGAAACATTTTGTGCAACTGGTGCTTTGCTATGAATCTTCAGAAGGCAGTTCCATAGTCAAGCTCTGTACATTAAAACACACATGCTGTGACTCTACGGTGACACTAGTCGAGTGCCATCCTCTCTCGGTTTTATCGGATGAATCAGGCAGCGGTTTGGTGGTAATACCAAATTAAAACCCGAAAACAACGAGATTACACTGTTTGATAAAACAAAACCTTTAGCAAAATGGGGAAAGGACTTCTTTAAAAAACAAAAACAAAACAAAAAACACAAAAACCCTAATAACATTTCACTAATGGGACACCAATAAGGCTAAAACACGCTTCCTTTTTACTTCAATGCAGTCAGTCGTTTCAGTGTGAAAAAACGAAATGTAATGAGCTGCCAGATTTAACTGCCTGGTCCAAAGGAAGATTATCTGAATAAAATACACTCTAAAAGGATCCCCACGGTCATCTGAATGAGCAGTTTCATACTTTTACAAATACTTTCAATAATAATAAAAACAATCTCTTCATAATCTGAATTAACTATTTACACACATTTTGTAATTATTACTCAGAAGAAGTGAAGCAGACATCCTGCTACAGAAAAGACAGTCCTGGAGACCAAAACCTACACACATTTTTTTCCACTGTTAAATAAATGCAATAAATTAGCTCACATTCTTTGGCCATCAACAGACCAAAAAAATTAAAAATAAAATAGAAACAATCACATGGAAAGAAAATAATATACAAATATGTATTTATATACTCACGAACGAAGAAAAAAACAAAACAAAATCAAGCTTACAAAGCTATACACTTTGAAACACAGCTTCCACCATCTAAAATATAGCTCACTTGGGGGAAAATGCTGCTGGGTACAATTAAATAAGTCTCTGGCTTATTGTTTTCTGTAAAACCATCTCAGCACATGTTACTGCAAACTCTTCAGTGTAAACTTCATTAGGGGTCAGATTTCTCTGTGGCTCTGCTGTCTCGTGAGGGGGTGGGGAGGATGTTTGCGAGCCTAAGTTAAAGGAAGAAGGGGGGAGAAAAACACATTGCTGTTTATGCTGAAAGAGGTTTAGTTAAGAGTCTTCTCTGTCTTCTGCCAAACCAGCAGCCAGTTTTCAGAAACAATACAACCTCGTTAGTCCAAATTAAATCCATAATCTCTTGAACCACAGCCTTATAACATCATTAATAACCTTAAAATGTATTATTCAGTATTTGCTATGAAAGATCCGGTCACGTTATTGGAGAAAAGAAAGTTGTGGACCCACCACAGGGACCTTAGACTTTAAGGGACTTCAGCGTTTGTTTCTCCTAAAAGCTAAAATATCCAGACATTTCTTCAGATATGTCTTGGTAGTGTTTGGGAGTCCTGAGGGAAGGCGTTGTACTCTGAGTTACTTGCAAACTCCTCCCCTTACTAACTCTGATTGGCTGGGAGGCAAATAGAGCCCTTGGGGCCCTTTTTGGGGGGTGGGGTTTGGCACTGACACACTCGAATGTGTGCACACGCACACACATACATACCAGCTGTTGTTGTGAAACTCTCAATGTGGCCTTTTCCACAAGCAAGAGCCTCCGCGTGACAGGAGCTTCGAGCTTTAACCCCCTCCTAATCCCCCCACCACCACCACCACTCTTTCCCATCCCCCCCTACCATCTCCCCTCTCACTACAAACATCATGCCTCTACCACAGGACTCTTCTTCACGGTTTTCCAAGATCAGTAAGGACCCGAAAAGCCCATGTACTTTAACGCAGGGATGCTGTGGTTGTTCTTTTGCCTTCTCCAATACATCAGCTTTTGGTGTCGGGTTGATACAGAGCAACTGTTCCAGTGCTGCTATTTTGTCTTTCCATTTAACATGTAATCAACCCCTTTGTGTAGAATATGAAATCATTAGGCAAAATAAGGCTGTAGCTACAGCACTATGCAAAAGTCTTGGGCTCTTGAGAAAATGATTGTTAAAGCTGTTTATCTGGGCAGTGTTTTCTCCCTCACAATAAGCAAAAAAAAAACAAAAAAGAAATAACTAATACAGTAAACAGTGACTTAACCATTCCCAGAGTTCTCCTAATGGACACCCAGTTTTACTTGTAGTTTCTATCAAATTGCTGGTTTGGGCTCTGTGAATCCTTGATTAGATCAAATCAGGCCCTGATGGAACATCACACATGCAGTGGCTGGAGGCATGGAGGAGAAACCTGGAACCAAACCAGTGTCTTCTAAACAATTCCCACCATCAACTTTTGTGTTCAAACAGCTCCTCCTCAACGTTTTCACTGCTTTCTTGATTGTTTGCACTGATTCTAATGTGAGCTTGTGTTTTGCTGCAAAACTCACTGCTCAGATAAATGGCTTAGGCTAATGTATTTGCAAAGGTGCCCAAGACTTCTGCACAGTTCTGTGTATCTCACAAAAAAAGACAAAATCAACTGGAAAACTTTTTAAACAATTTTGCAATCTCTTATCAAATGCAGATCACACATCAAGCTGAGTCCATTTAGTAAAGTCAGTATTCAGTATCGGATTATCCTTACATTGATGCAGCGTAGCTCTGCTGGGTCCAGCAACCATGTATAAAATGCATTTGAATACAGACACCAGCACAGAACCAGTGCAATTAAGTTTTCCTCAAACTGCGCAGTACCTCACGTGAAGTGATCGTCACAACGAGGAGCGGAGGATTTGGATACAGCCCTGTGTCTGAGGATATACGGTTAGACATTCTGGCTCGGTCAGCTTGACCACAAGATAGGCATCCACAGACATCCACAATCATTTTTGCAGAGTCACTGGTCATCTTTGTAAAGGAGAATTTTTAAGGGTCGGGTAAGTAGATGCGTACAACATCCGAGGACATGGCTTCTTTAGAAGACTGAGAATCCTACTGAAGCGTGAACTAGAAGAGCACAATCAGCATAGAAAAGATAGAAAGAGCGGGTTAGAGAAACGGGTTCAGGCAAGTCAACATGTGGGTCCACAGTGTGCATTTCCACCAGCGCCAGTCTTCATCCTCCGTTGTAGGCACTAAGTTCATATGAGGGGTTCAACAGTGTCTGCACATCTGACAATCTTGTAGGTGGAAAGGAGAAAAAAAGTTCATTTCAAATAGTTTGCTCTTTAAAAAAAAAAAAAAAACACCCCACACAAAAAAAAAAAACACCTCAGAGTTATTACTTCCCCTCTACAATCCAGAGAAAAAGGAAAGCGAATGCAGGCCAAATTTTAAATGGAAATATTCATTTTTTTTTGTCTTATTGAGAGGAAGGTCTTCTTGAGCTGAGACTGATATCATATACTACCACCAGTTTTTCCAGAGTTACTGGACAGGAACCAATGAAAGAAAGGTTTCATTGACTTTTCATTGTACAGGGAGAGCGCTTGCTCTTGGTTTTTGAGAGGTAGTGTGAGTGTTGAGTGTGCATGTTATGATCCACCATATTTAAAGACAGTAAATATAATGCTTCAGAAATTCTCATGGGATCAATTAATAAAAAATAAAATTCTCTCTTCAAAAAGCTAAAACATGTCCACCTAGTTTTCAGTTTTCTTCAAAATCCATAAAAGTTTGTGACTATCCAGTATAAATAAGTCTCAATAGTAATACTTTGTCTCGATTTCTGAAGTCCCTGCATATACATATTAGCTTGCTTAAATATTAAAGATGGCTGCCTAAGCTTGACCACCTTAAAAGTCAGAATAATGTGCATTCATCCTACAGTAAGTATGTGTCATGCCAGTCTTTTTATCCCTCTTATAAATATCAGTTCTTCGTATAAAAATAAATAAAAAATGTATTTTTTGTTTTTTAGTTAAACATTTCGTTATCCACATCCCCTTGAAAACACTGGGATGGCTATCTGAAAGAAAGGATTGGGTGTGTAGAGTGGTTCAGGAGCGCACAAGAATCTCCATGATGTGGTCCAGGTCATTGAGGTCAGAGAGGCAAAGCTGCAAGGTGTTTGAGGTGCAGCTAGAAAAGTTCTTGAGACCTTCATCTCCTGTCCCAGAGACCGCGCCACTGCCTCGTGAGGCAGGGAACGCCAGGACAGAGATGTCAGATGAATCGTACATGGACGTATCAATGTCCTCAAAGATGTCGTCGAGCGCTAGGTCCGTCAGGTAGCTGGTGGAATTTGTGATCTCGAACGAGCCAAACAGCGAATCTGCTGGCCTTTCGTCCACTTCGTTTGAAAGGGATTGATAAAGTGATTTGTTTTCAGTACAATCTAACTGGACCTCGCCATCCTCGCTGCTCACCAGGAAAGCAGACGGGGACAGTGATCCGTTGGGGAGCGGAGGGTCATCTAAAGACAAAGATGGCAGCTCTGGGATGTGGCGCGGGGTAGATGCATGAAGGAGCGTAGGGGCAGGTGGAGCTGGAGGCAAGCAGTTTCCCCCCTCCAGTCTCATCTCCTGCTGGATCTGCCGGAGGGTGTTGGCCAGCAGGACGGAGCGATGAAGGCTGGGTTCAGCGCGGCGCTGGCAGCTCTGCAGTTTGTCCAGGCACAGGTCCAGCACCAGCTGCCTCTGCTGGGGGTATGGTAGGCACAGCGTAGGATCCTCGCAGTCACTTAGCTTACGCTTCACCCCACGGCCCAGCATGTACCTAGAGTGGAAGAGAGGAATGCTGTGAGGAATACTGCACATTACAGCAAAGCAATAAAACTGTACAGTGTTCAGCATGCTTTAAAAAAGTTACACCCTGTATGTATACTGACCACTAACTTCTTGTAGGCATTTTGATGAATCAAGATGTTATCACAGGTGCTTTTAATAAATTACCAATTCATGTTTGACAGGCACATACAGTTATAATAGTTTTAAATATTGTGTCGACCAGAGAAGGATGGGTTCCCCCTTCTGAGCCTTGGTTCCTCCCTAGGTTATTTCCTACAGCTTAAGGAGTTTTTCCTTGCCTGACGCCTTTGGCTTGCTCTTTGGGAGCTAGGACTTATTTTTGTAAAGCTGCTGTGTGACGTCAGTTGTAAAAAGTGCTAGAAATAAACCTGACACATTCATTCATACACACACACTTTAATTTAATCATACCAAACATTTTAGATATTATTGCCAGTATTTCAAAGAAGCTTCAATTACTCTTACTACTACTTACTACTGATACATTGTTAATACATTGCATGACATATCAAAGCTGCAATATGTAGCAAGACATTTAAAATACTTTCATGCAAATCCTTGGTCCTGTATCCCTACCTCACTTTTATTTTATGCTTTGCACAGAAAGGTTGGCATCCTAAGTTTAATGAACACTGGCTAATCAATGATTTATTTGTGGACAAGACACAGAATTTGTAGTTCTTTATCTGAGAATGCATCCGTCTTCGCTAAAGCAGAAGCAATCTTTTCCACAGGGTAATAGTACATGCTCAGATTTCTGACCTAAATCAGAACAGCAAGGACCAAGCCAAGTTTCATTTAAAAAAATTCAACCATCTACCGTATATGATCATTTTAAACCAGATGATTTTTTTAATGTCCTAATTTATCTTCTTTCAGTTTAGTACTTTGTTATTGTTGTTAAATGATATGTCATTTCATACAAGCTGATCATTTATTGTCTTTTTAGGTCAATGAATTACAAAAATGATTAATAGATTACTTTATACACTACAAATCGACAGTGACAGCCCTGCATATGTTACTTGGGGTGGGAGCTTATACTATATGAATATTTTCATGCACAATTGGGGAAGAGGAAAAACAAAAAAAATCTGTAATGTTCACTCAACAAGAACAGGAAACATGCCGTTTATAGTGCACATGGAAAAGGTATGTGCAGCATTAATCGGTTGCTCTGTCTACAGAGATCATGTGTAGAGGGGGTGTAAATGGTAGAGGCTGTCCATCCCTCTATGCACTCGCTCTAATGTGGGTGGTTCAGCCTCCTCCATCCATCCATCACGCTGTTGCATGAAAGAAGACATCCCCCGCAGCTCTGGCCGCAGACTGCTCCATTTTACTGCAGAGAGCACAGGAAGCTGCAGGAGTCCAGGAGAGACCTTTCCTTTGTGCTCAGCTATAGGAGTACATTTTGCAACTTGTTTTTTAAAGAAAGATCTCATCTGGAGAAAATGAGATTAATGTTGAAATAGAACCAAATTTTGTTCACTCAACAGGTACTAAATTAACTAAGCTTGCCACATGAAATGCATCGGGAGCTCCGTGTCCCAGTGCACCAATCAGAATTTGATATGGGCATTGTTGCTTTTCTAACAAAACTGTCGATTTCTGAAATGGCAACTTTCAAGGATTTCCCCTTCAGTTTCTTAAAACAACAATTTTATTCTAAATAATTTTGCACCATTTTTTAAAAATCCAATCCACATAAAACATGCAAGCCAAAACAGTATCAGCTGCTGGAGCTTTTAATAGTGTTACAGTAAATACAATAAACAGGAATGAGGTTGACAAGACTGAGACAATCTACAAAACTTGTGTAATTTTCGTCAGAACATAGTCTGTACGAACATTTGTCAGTTCCCAAGTGTGCTACGGCAAGCCTAGTTATATAATCACTCACACCAGCAGTGTGTCTGGCTCGTTCCCATTCAGCTCTAAGTGACCCCCCAAGCACCCCACCCCACAAAAAAAGTCACAAGGCTCAGAAAGGACCCCTATATTCCTGCATGTTCCTCTTTTTCTGTACATTTTGCAGTTGAATTCCAAGAACACAAATTTAAGCTGGAGCTGCACGGTCTGCAGCTCGTGTCTGTCAGCAACAGCAAGCTATAAATGGAACAGGAGCACAGTGAACACTGAGTCTACTGCAAAACAACACATTCCAATGATTTTACAGTGGAAAGAGTTGAAACCATGAAAGCAAATGGGGAGAAAAAAAAACAAAAAACAAAAAAACACTGTTTATTGTTCGCTCCAAACAAAGCTTCACAGCAATTACCTGCTAAAATGTTACTAAGACTGTCATTGGTTTTTGCACTGGTCCAAATAAACGTGTTACGCTGATGCAGGTGTGGATGTGGCTGGGTCCCTCAAGGTAGCAGCGGTGAAACCGTGATTTAAATTGGCCCTCTGTCATTAGACTGGCCTCTTTGGTCCGTTTGCCATGGCAACAGCGATGGATGAGAGGCTGAGGCTTGAATGGCACGCAGAGTCGGCTCCTCTCAAAAAAACACTGACAGGACAATCAAAGTGGAGATAACACAATGGAAGATGAAGAGGCAGCAGTGCCATAGTGTACACTAACTACAACACTGACTCATACTAATGTTCACCAGATCCTAAAGATATTCATAGATTTCACTCAGAAAATTCTGTTTGGACTCATGTCAGGTGGCACCTGCTAGTTACACCTGCAGATTTCCTTTAGCACTAATCCTTGTCTCAGCATACTTGACATGTTTAGGGTCTAACGAGTACTAGAATACCTTTTAAACACTAAAACTGGATAAATTTACGCCACTCTTTTTTTAAATCTTTTTTTATGGACATGTTAAACAACAATTTTGCTTTTACTTTTTCACCCACTCTTATCATCATGTGTTTATTTTACAACTTACTGGTTATTTGATATTTTTTTCATCTCTTCCCTCCCCTGTTTTTCCTTTTAAGTGTTTTTTTGCACTTCCAGGCGGTCACTGTAATGAAAAATCTGTTCTTAAAAGGGTTGCAAAATTACGAGAATTCTCTAAGTTGGAAACTTTCCATGGGAATTAACGAGATTTTATGGGAATTAACGGGAATAAACCGGAAATCTCAAAGTTGAAGGTTGGGAACATAAAATATAGTTGGTAGAAAATATACTGTAGCATAATCCTGGCTAAAATAATTAGACTTAAAGCAAATACAGTTGAGTATCGTTGCTATTTCTCAAATCACAGGTACACAGCACACCACTTACTGCAGGGCCATTGAGGGCACACCCCCTACATGCACTGTGCAATCCTCCATTACATGTACAAGGATTTCTAGAATTCTGAACTACTAAAGCTACTTTTTTGAGCCCACAGCACCAATAGAGATTATTGAATACACACATTTGAGCCCAAGGATGAAAAAGTCTAGTCGGTTTTGATGATATTATGAGGTAGATTACATTTGATCTATGGTTTAACTAGCAACTATTAAATCAAAATGTATTTAAACAGTAGCTAGCTAACTGCTAAACCAGATATGCTAAATGTACTCCAGCTAGTTCTATGCAACTGGCTCACCCCTAATGCCATCCAATGTGCACTGGAAGAGATTTTTGTACTTATACTCTGACCAGTATACATTCCCCCAACCAGGCATGCATCTAGTCATTTGCTGAATGAAAAGTTCAACAGAGTGCAAACAAAGGTCAAGCAAACCATTGACAAAGTGGACTCCATTTCAGTCCACTCTGATGGGTGTTCAAATGTTCGGGGAGAAGGATTTATAAAGTACATTGTCGCCACCCCTCAACCTGTATTCTACAAGCACACAGACATAACGGACAACAAACACAGACTCCTACACTGCTGCAAACATGAAGACGACCTGGACACAAAAGGGGAAACCTACCCGCACATAACCATTGGCCCACTCTTAATGTCCAATTTGTAATATTTCCAAAATAAGTTTTGGAAAGTTTCTGGAAATTTACCGGGAATGTTCCACTCTTTGCAACCATACTTCTTAACGCCTTGCCTGGTAAAAAAAAAGATTACATTAAAAATAAATCACAGGCAGAGATGAGTTATGGGTATGTATTTGACATTAAGCCGTTTTTACTCCCCACCTGCAGATACATTTTTTTAAATATTTTTAAATATAATAATCAGCTAAACTTTATTGACTGGAATAGGACCGCTATAACAATGACAGCTCCTGTAATGCATCACGGTACGCTTTAGATTTAAAAAATTTCAAAACAGTATTTCAAAATCACAACCTCAAGTTTCTGTTCTAAATTCGTCTAATAATCTACCAAATAAATAAATTCAGTGTAAGATTTGCAATGGCTGTAAACCAGAAAAAAGAACCATACTGCTTATTATGCAATTAAAAGCTAAAAAATATGAATTACGACGAGTGCTAGCTTAGCTACTAGGCTAACAAATCCATAGGTGAGAATTCAGCTAATTGAAGCTCCACTTCACCAACAGTTCTCAAACTTTGAAAGCCCAAGATCTTCAGAGCTGTCACTGACCTTAATCACAAGACATGGAACTGTTCAGTGACTTCACAGATAGCTCGTTATGCGGAAACTTAATGGCTGTAAATTGTGACTGGCAGGAAACAAGTGGTGGGTGTTTTTTTTTTTTTAACTCTATTTTGTTTGCCCCACTCCACCACCAGTAATGGTGATGATATCTGGAGATACACTTACATTACAAAACACTGGCTATGGTTCACCACTACACCATCCAAAAAAGTGTCCTGAGAACAAGAAATACAGCAAAGCTTAAGAGTAAAAGTAGCTTAAAAACAAATTCACAAATGCTAATGTAGGAAAACTGGTAGTGATTTCATGGAAAACTGCATAACTGACCCAACCATGTTCAGTCAGACAGAACATTTTAGATGGTGTCTTCAGTGGAGGCTTGAGACAGGGCTGCACAATGAACAAAATATCAGTATTGTGATTATTCCACTACATACTGTAATTTTTTAAAAATAATATTAAAGGGTCCAGATCAACTTTCTCTAATTAAAAAGTCTTGAAGAGTGTTAGCATTGTTAAAGTTCCACAACATACATTCACTTCCCCATCCATACAGTCTACATATGTAAACTAAGCTTTAATTACTTCAATATTGTGATAATGTATTGATGATATATTGCGCAACCTTAGCTGGAGATATACTTGCTTTTTAAATCACTCGTCCGCAATGAAAAGATAAAATGTTCTCATACTTGCCTATACAGTGTACAGTGTGTTACTGGATTCCACTAAAGGGCACACCCGAGAACACCCAAGTGACACAAGCAACAAACATGTCTACACTCTGAGAGGTTTAAATTTGGTTAATTTTGAGATCACAACCGAAAAAGCAACAGCACTGCCTTCATAGATAGTAAATCTAGGACAATGTGACAAATAGGCATTCTCCGATTCGGTCAATGAAACAAATTGACGCATGTAGAAAAACTGCCAGTAGTTTTTAAATGTTCATTAGGTAATTTGATGATTTTCACTTATTCTATAGCACACACAGGGAGCCGCTCAGCTCAGCAGAGCAGGTTGCCATCTCCCTCTGCTTTCTAGCGCTTTAACTTCGCCCCTAATTCATGTGTATACTGCGTTATTCGGATGTGTTCATTTCTGTGGGCGTGCACAAACGATGCACTGAACAGACCTAGAATGTACAGGAAACTTAGTTAAGAAACACTAGAAGTTAAAAGCAAGTGTCTCCACCCTTAGGGTGGATGCGCTACAGGTGTGTGAGTGTATGCGGGCGTGTTGTCCCGTATGCGTTTTACAATATTGTGAATACTGTCATGAGTCCAAAAATAGTAAATCACATATAGCTAAGGCTAGGTGATATGAAACATGCATGGTGCAACCTATTAATATAATCATGATTATTTTATTTTTAAATGATGCATTAACAAAAATATTGTTCATATTTTGGCTCATAAGGTTATATTGCCTACCACAACCCCTAGCAGTTCAGTTTTTGGAATTTTACAGAAAAGCAATTTAAAAATAAAATCAAACCAAAATAAAGATCCAGTTTCTAACAACGACTTACCAGCTTTAACCAGACAAAAAAAAAAAATCAAATCAACAGTACTGTCAGACAGTGTAACATACATCAGCCCTGCTGGTGTTTTCAGCCTGTTCCAGCCTCTACAAACCTCCCAGAAACTAAAAATTATTAGTTAAAATGTCAAGTATATATGTACATATTTTTATGTCATCTATCCCCAACAAATAACACTTGTTTTTATTATTATGTAAAATATGTATTGTTAAGTACTTTAGCTGCTTTTATTTACTGATTTTATGACTGATCAGTTAATTATTTATTTTATGCCTTGCACTTTTGCTTACTTTACTCTTCTTACGTGTTTCATTTTGCAATCTCTTCACTGTGAAGCACAGAGTTGCATTACTTGTATGAAATGTGCTAAACAAATAAAATTACTACATTATTGTTATTAAGTTGTGTTATAGACAACACTCAGTAACACTGTAGATTTAAGTGTGCTGTTATTCACTGGGCAGGTCTCCTAACTTAACACCATAGGAAAAGGAAGCGGCATTCACTGTCACACCCAGGAGCTTTCCCAGCTTGTGTCTAGCCCAGCTATGCTCCTTCACTTTTCACTGTGAAACACACCACATGTGCAACAGCTTTTGCATTTGTTAAATTAAAAAAGGAGGTTTAGACAGACACCAAGTTGTATGATTTGGTTGAATGTGCCAAAAGAGCATCACATTAATGAGTACAAATGGACAGGAGTGAGAATCAGAATGGCCCAGAAGTAAACAAGTAAAAGAGGCAAAGAATGATAAAGAATTTTTGAAAGAGAGAGCACTGTAAACAACCAGAACCAAGAATAGGGCAAGATACCAGGTATTCTATGATGTAATGGAATAACATAGAATAACGTCCGTTTGGGTCAAATATTAACGTCACATCAAATTTGCCCCAACATTACAAATATATAAAGACACTGAAATGCCAAGAGAAAAGGGTCCCTGAAAACGCTGAGAGCTGAGGAGGGAAAAGCTAACAGCGCGGGGGACAGAGTGAGTGGACATGAAGTGGGTGGGGCAAAGCGTGGTTCAATTCGACTAATAAACCAATAGGAAAGCAGAACGGCTGGAGCGGAATGTCTTAATTTGGGCAAAGTAGCTTCATATTGAAGCACTGAGTCACAGTAGTGAGGCAGAAGGTTAGTCACCTTTACCTAAAGACGGGGTTCATTAGCCCCTATTCAGATGTGGAAGATGAAATTACAGACTTGGTCATTTTAAAGCACGCACATTTATAGTTAATGTGTCAGATGTGCAGCATTAAACTATTAAATTTAATGCAAAAACATTAACGTTTTACTGCAAAAAAACAATGACAGCAAAACATTACAGCAACACTGCGACTCAGATACTTGGGAAGCTAACTGGAAAAAAAGTTTACGTTATTGCAGAAGAAGTGCAGCAATTAACCTATAACTAGACCACCCAGAGAACAAATCTCAGCTCAGAAGTCGGAGCAGTTTTCTGTGGCGCTTTTAACACGGGAGAAAGTGGTGGTCACGTTTTAAAGCCCCCGTTAGCTGCCGGAGGTGGTCAAATTGATCCTATTACGCAACAGAGTCGTGCGTCGGTGAACTACAGCCCACAGTTAACGTTAGCAGCGTTAGAGCTAGCAGTGGTAGTCACACAAAAACGAGGACCATTGGGGATTCGGCGTTAATATTTCACTCGCATCGAAACCCCCTGCGTGGTCGACAACGAAGAGAAACCTCCCAGCATTAGAGTTATACTTCGCCAAGTGAAACTGAGAAGTCGACAGGCTAGCAGCTAGCTGGCGTTATGCTAGTAAGCGCGCTAAGCTAGCTAGGTCTCATAAAGCGGAACACAGAAATCCTAAAAGGTGCCGCCGGGAGTCGTTTAAGAAAGTTAATTATAGTATTACTGTTCATGAGTTAAATATGGATAGTTTTGTGTATTAAAAGCCGCCTTTTTACCTTGACGAGGACAGGGCATCTCCGTCGCCGGGCTCAACTTCCTTCTTCTTCTTCAGTGCAGTTACAGCGGAGTCCACATCCAGCCGACACATCGACGCAGTGTGAATCCCCTTCTTTCTTTTCATGGACGTTTCCAGTGGTGAAATATCCCTTTGACCCATACCATACTGTTTCGCTAGTCCAACAGCTTAGTTGTATGCGTGTGCGATGCAAACTCCCCGAAAAACACACGCCGAAGTACGCGCCGCTAGTCAGCCAGCGAATTTACCTCAGCTCGCTAACCCGCTACAGAAGTGGACGAAAGTGCGAATTAGTGTGCCCGACGACTTCGAGTGCTCGCTACATTCTCTCGGATGATTAAAAATCGTCCCCGCTCCTAATTTAGCTCGGTCGCTCAATCGCATAGCCGACTTTTATTACGGAGTTTTAACGTTATTCGCAACCTGAGGGGGTGAAAGAAAAAAACGGTCGCCGAGCGAACGAAACTCTCGCTAGAGTGAAGAAGCTACGCGAACAGAGCTCAGCTGATTGACGGTCGTCAGGTGGGAGAAGTTTTATTGGTCCAATCACATTACAGGCCCGCCTAGTAACTGTGTATGATTGGCTAAACCATTTTTTTTTCGTCTCCCCGCCTTCTGGAGAATAGCTGCGCGACCATTGGCCCAATTGGAGATCAGGAACGCCTGGTAACTGCATAGAATTGGTCAAGTCTTTTTCTCTGCCCGCCCCTTTGTGTCCCGCTCTCATTCGCTCCCTTGCTGTGCCCACAGACTGAAAACGTGACTCTCTGCAATACTGTAAGATACGGTGGAGGCAGCAAGGAAACATCGTGTGCTTTAGCGTATGCGGGGCAGCTAGTTGCGTAGGAAATCAGTTGGTATAAATACATATTTATAAATTAACATAAATATAAAACGACACACCTAATATAAATAAAGCAATATAAACTATACATTCTTATAGAAAGGTGCATGAGTTGCATCTTTATATATAATGTGTATTATCTCTATCTATCTATCTATCTATCTATCTATCTATCTATCTATCTATCTATCTATCTATCTATCTATCTATCTGTCTGTCTAGTAAGATACTCACACATATACAATATATTTTCATATATAAAACTATACATGATTATAGAAAGGTGCATGATTTGCATTTTTACTTATAAAGTGTGTATTTGTAAATATATGTATAATATATTTGACACAAGACGTGTTTCAGTGCTGTCGTGCTACAGCCCCTCTACTCCGGAGCCCCAACTGGGGATTTAAGCAGTGACGTATAGAGTCACGACTGAGAATGACGTCAGCTACATGCTAAGAGAAGGACACTTTTTCACCCCAGCCTACTGCATGGAACTGATTAGATCTTACCAGGCATACTGTGTGCATGCGTGTACATTTGGAGTCTTTTTTCACAGTTCTTCAAACGCATCGTGCTGCGCTTCTCCTGCTCACCCTGACTGTTTAATACTGAGTAGCTCAACACTTTCCCATGAGCTTACACCCAGAATATTTTCCCCTCAAAGTTTTACAGCAGCACAGACCTGTTATTAAGTGAAGACAGCATTGGTAGCCACATAGGCAGGGCAAACCTGTGAATTTCAAACTGATTAATTTACTCATATTTTGCTTTTTTTAAATGAAAACCTAAATCTATATTCAAAAATCCCATAAGCAATAGGACTGTAAAAAAAGCAATTTTTGTTATACTCAAAATTTTTTATAAGGTTTATAGCAAATGTAATGATAATTCTGCCTTTACCTAAAACCATAAACATATTGGGCTCTATTTTGACAATCTAATGCAAAGTGTACACATTTATGGATGTGTTGAAACCAATTTTGCTATTTTGACAGTGGAAAAAAAATTAGACTTTGCACTAGTGCAAGGTCCAGAAAGGTTGTCCTAACTCTCTTAATTATTCAGAGGCAAATTTTGGGCTTAACATGCAGTAAACAAATCAGAAACATGTCACCTCACCTTAAATAGACAGGTGCACATGAGCTATGGAGGACTGCTATTATAATGGAGTGTTTACCTGGCAAAGCAGATCGTTTTGTGGGGAGGAAACAGACCTGCTCGTGTGTTAGGTGAAAATGTCAGAGCACATAATTTACGGGAGCAGCACTGTTTCAGACTCTGGTCCTGGACGGCAGTGTCCAGTAGTTTGGTGGCTTTCTTGCTCAAACAAACCTGGTTCAACTTACCTGCTAAGTTCCAGGTTTAGTGAGTTTGTTTAAGGACCAAAGATTTACACCCCTGATCTAAGCCTTTCAAGTGCCATCCGTGCACTTCAAGCTCATACCTATGTCTGTAACGAGCGTTGTGCACCTACACGTTAAATATGGTTTGATAAAGCACCACTGACTTTAGAGGCGTTTTTTGGTCAAACACGCAATGTAATTTCACTGCCTTAAAGTAGGAACATATTAACAGTGCCTCGCCTCATTTAAAAAGCACCACTCCTATGAAGGGCAGTGGTGGTCAAGTGGTTAGGACACTGCCTTTGGGACCTGAAGGTCGCAGGTTTGAGTCCTGACCGGGGCACTACTGAGGTACCCTTGAGCAAGGTACCGTCCTGCTACACTGCTCCCCGGCCACTGTTGGTAGCTTCCTGCTGCTGCATGTGATTAAATGCAGAGGTCACATTTCGTTGTGGTGCTTGAGTGTGTTCACAATGTCACTTTCATTTCAACAGGAAACACACACAAAATCATCCTTTATTTTGAAAACATGCATGCACGGCCTGAAATAGAGGAATGCACTGGAGTGAAACTAGCAAAAACATTTTAGGTTGTGCTTTCCACTTGTGCAAAGTAGCATCATGCAGTTTATGTCGCCTTATGAAATGGGCGTGGCCAAGGCGGGAGATTAATGAAAAAGAAATTAAATAAATCCCCGATGTTAGTGCAGTTAAAATCCATTGAGTCCATTACGGGTCGCGTGGAAGCTGGATCTAATCCCAGCTGACTACAGGCCCAAGGCAGGGGGTACGACAGGTTTTGTGGAGTGTTCCAGGTGCGCAGTAGTTTGTACCTACCAAAAAATTTTCATGGAAGGACAACATGAGAATCAGCGACAGGATCCTGGTCACCCAAGGCTCACTGATGCATGTGGGAAACCCATCTAGTCTGATCCCAGAGAAGAGCTACTGTGGTTTAAAAAGTGATGCTGACTGATAGAAAGGGGTCAGAACACAGTGCAGCACAGTCAGAGCTGCATCAGCAGCATGATGGACCTACTCAGTTTTAAAAAGGTGGTGTTAATGTTATGGCTGATCAGTGTAGATCCATACCATCTATACAGAATTCATACAATTGTTTAAAACAAATAAATAAAATAAAACACAGAAAAATGTGATTGAGTTGTACCTTTTATTAAAAAATGTTATAAAAACGCTACAATACACATATAAAATGTTTCTCCTACTCTAGATTTAGTTCATACTTAAAAATGAAACTGCAATGTAACAGAGGACAATGATTTCCCTTCAGGTGGATGTACGGTTTGCACAAAAACATTTCAAATGCAAGGATTTCTTTCAGACATGACCAAATAATTTCTTGAACACAAAGACAACTGTTAATCCTTGTCCCCTTTGGACTCCATAAAAATACAAAGTACGTGTACTGTAAAGTGTGCTCAAACACTTTCTGCATAGGAAGTGTATTGCTACACTCAATGCATAGGATCAGAGAAACAGTGTAGATCAATATGACAAACCTAAAAGGCTACGTTTAGACAGCAGATTTGCTTCGATCCTTTACCAATTCAGATGCATGTCAATAGGCAGCCGTCTGGAAAGTGACTGCTTGTTTCCGGCTGTAAACAGGTTTTCAAAGCTTTGACTGAATGTGGTTATTTAATGATTTCTAAAGATCAGATATGCATTAAATAAAAAAAAGAGCTTATTTGCATGTCTTAACGCAGCCCAAATGACCCCAAACCATTTTTATTAAAGCCTCTTGTACAGATCATGTCAGATGAACTAACCGAGTCTTGTTACTGGTTTCCCAAATGTGAAAAGTTTAGCAGGTGCTAAGGGTTTGGGTGAATCAGTTCTGCAGAGTCTGACGGAGTTGAAAAGCCTCTCCTGCCCTGAGTTTGACCAAAGCCAACACCCAACATGAAAGTTTGCAGCAAATAAATAAAATAAATTAAAAGTCATAATATAGAATGGGCAGCCCCCATTATTCTTCATTTGCTGATAAGACAAATATAAGAATACTTTGACTTCTAATAGCAAAAGAAAAGCTGCAGTTGAGCTGACCAACAGCATATTGCCAAAATACTGAGGGAAAATAAACTGCTGGGTGCAAAAATGCACCAAAATACAACAGAAAGAAGTCATGCATCATTGTATCCTTACTGCTGTTTCTGAACCTGAAACGAATAAAAGTTCTTCACCTTCAACCATTTCAATAAGTGGAAGACCACCAAGAAAACATAGACACTGATATCTGATCTGTCAATTTAAAAACAGAAGATTGAAACCAATAGTGTACAGAAACAGTTAACAAGCAGTATCTATCGTAAAAATATATAATATATATTTATATACATATTTTAGACAACGTCATCTTTTTATGAAAATATCTTTTACATTTTTGTATACACCTTGTTCTGCTCTCCAACCATGTAGTGTTAATGAATGTAAGAAATAAATAAAAAACAGCATGTCTAGACAGACAAATACAGAAAGAAAACATTAAAAACATACAAAGGGTATGCAAATAAGAGAACTATGGTCAGCTCATAAAATCAAGGCCATCCTTTACAAGACACAGACTCCTTTCCCTGAAAGGACCGCAGATTTAACTTGCTTTCCATAAGGGGCAGAAAAGCAGGTAACATTTAAGAGAGAAGAATACAAGTCTCTGGACAGATTCTTGCCTAAGAACCGACAATGATCTCCATGATGTGGTCCAGTTCGTTAAGATCAGAGCGACAGTTTGAGGGTGACCCTATGGAAGGGGGCCCATGAGAAGGGGCCAAACTGTCCAGCAGGTCATAGGGACCCATCTTAGGAGCACTCTGAATACCCGTGAGCATGGTGTCGAGGTCGTAGTAAGAGGCATCCACGTCCGAGAACAGCTCTTCAAGAGCAGAGTCCGGACCTGGGGGACCGTTCTTGATCTCAAAAGTCCCAAAAACCTGCCCCATGGTCTTTGGGTCATCTCTGGAACTCTCCTCCTCTTCATCAACCTCATCTTCGTCTTCATCGACGTCATCATCCTCATCTCCTGGTCCAAACCTGGAGCCTTTGCAGGGCTCTTCACCCCGGCCTACTTCTCCTAGCTCATCCCTTTCCCAGCAGTGCCTGGCGCTCTCTGAGAGGCAAACGTTGGAGGCGGTGTCGCTGACTGAAACAGAACACAACGTTTCGTCTGCCACCACCTCCTCTTCGCGACATCCTTCGTAGCTGAGGACAGAGAAGAGCTTAGGCTCCGCATCCTGCTCCCGTGACCGGCAAAGCACCTCGGTGGCCACCAGGCGTTCAGAAGGGCTCTGGCTGCCACCACAGAAGGTCTCCGCAACCACCTGCCAACTGCCGTCATGAGTCATCTCCTCCTGGATCTGCCGCACTGTGTTTGCGATGAGGACCGAACGGCAGAGGTTGGGCTCCACCAGCATGTGGCACAGCTGCAGTTTGATAAGGGACATGTCCAGCAATGACTGCCGCTGCAGACTGTAGGATGAGGACACCTGGGCCCCAACCAGGCTTTCATCCAACATCTCATCACCATCATCAGAAAACTTGCGCTTGGTCCCTTTGGAGAACATGTCTATCCTATAAAAGAGAGATCAAGAGAGACTGGTCAGCAAATTACTAGACGTCTATACTTTCTACACATGTATCTGGTCTCATCAAACCAAATCAATCACCATACATACACAAGAATAGCACACAGTGATCGACAACACGAGACTTCGAGGTGAAACTTTTAGCTTAAGACAATGCAGTTGCGTTCACGCCGTATGGGCAGTAATACTGTAAATTACTGGTTTGCCAGCAAAACTGAACTCAAACAGCAGGCTATGTCAGATGGGGTTAAAATGGGTCATCTGATGATCAAATCGGATGTGACATATGTTGCTTTCACAGGTCTACCCTTCCCTTCTTTTACAGAGGATCAAAATTCAGGCAACTCTCACACTAACAGCAAATACAGTGACAAAAAGGACCAGCTAACTTGCATCATTTTCTGGATAAATGGGACTATGCTACTTTAATACAGTTACATTTTCAGATTCATATACAACACCACTCAAAGACATTTCAGTAGTATTTACCTTCAACAAAAGCTAAATAGAAGCATCAGATGTCTGCCTAAATGCAGAATTGAACCCACAAAGGAAGCAAATACAAAAGGTTTCTTTACCATGATCATCAGTCAAATTAGACCTGGGCAATGTGTCAAAAAATACAGATAAATACTATCCTATGCAAAAGTACTAGACACATGAGAAAATTACACTTGCACTAACTTCTTATTTAAAGAAAACTTGGAATATTAGAACAAATTCTATTAAAAAACTAATATTAATACTGTAAACAGTGATTTTGCGTAACCATTTCCAGACCTCTCCTCATGGAAGCCCTGTATTACTTGTAGTTACCATCAAACTACCAATGTCCCAAATTGTACTAACATTATATCTAATGGTAAATTGTGTTTTGCTGGCAGATTGACACAATTAGCATTTATGCCCAAGACATCTGCATATATCTAGATAGATCCTCTTAATAAACACTATAGGACGTGACCGGACTACAGTAAAATGTATTCAATGTTTCACTCAGTGGTGCTTGAAAGTTTGTGAACCCTATGTTTCTGCATAAATACAATGTAGAACATGATACGATTTTTGTCCTAAAAGTAGATTGAAAGACCCAATTAAACAAAACGAGACACAAATATGCATGCGCATTCACTCACTAAGAAAAAAATCATGTGCAAGTGTAAAAAAAAAGTATGTGAACCTTGAGGATTAGCAGTTAATTAGAAGGTTTAATTAGTCATGTGAGTTCAATAAATGGGATGAAAAGAGTGGCAGTCCCGTTTTCATGGACACAAAATCACTGGGAGTGAAAAAGTTGGTAAAGTTGGGAGGCAGGGGGCACAACTGGGGACGTGAATGTGAAAATGTGAATGTGACTGTCATTGTGAACACACTCAAGCACCACAACGAAATGTGACCTCTGCATTTAACCCATCACACGTG
>JBBPDA010000152.1:3622342-3634354 GCA_037974385.1 Arnoldichthys spilopterus
TCAAGGGTACCTCAGTAGTGCCCGGGCCGGGATTCGAACCTGCGACCTTCAGGTCGCAAAGGCAGCGTCCTAACCACAAGGCCACCACTGCCCACGTGGCCGCGTAAGTCGTTAATTGTCGACGTGGTTGTGGTGTGGAGCTTTCATTTTTAGCAACATGGGTGGAGACAAAGGGGGATTGTCTAGTTAATTGGACGTGTAGGACATTGTTCAGTGTGCTTTTGTTTGAGAACTTTTCACTAAACACTAGGAAAATTACTTTTGTGCAATATATTATCATTCATGTTAGGGTGGAACTGCTACAATATTCATTGTCAGTATTAAAAAAAAAGTAAATGTTTGTGTAATATTTAATATGTCCGTCACACTGTGGAATCGCTATAGCTTTCAATGTGTTTACAGGGAATTTTCTTGCTTTTTAGTGAATATTCTGTCTAAACGGCTTTTAAAAACCATTAAAACATTTACATAAACTTCCACAGTAAGTCACTCATAAAGTGAATCTACAACCTGCATACTCTGAAAAAATCATTCTGTTGACCGTTAAGGAGGCATGTCATTTCCTACTACAGCCTGTAACCAAAATACTGGAAAATAATGTGCAAGAAAGTGGTACGAGAAGAAAGCCACTGCTCTGCAAGAACTGAATTTTGCTCTTTACAGTTTGCTAAAGATTATATGAAGAAATTACTATTGGAAAATGTTTTGTGGACAGATTAGACCACAATAGAACTTATGTTACAATGAGAAGGGCAATGTTTTAGGAAACGAAAGAACTGCATTCCGCATAAGAACATTATCACATCTCTTTCATCATTAACATTAAATTATGAAATATACCAGCAAATTATAAAAATGGGAAAATGGGAAATGCAGCAAGACAATGCCCCTAAGAACACAGGTTACTACACAAAAAATGATTAAAGAAGAATTAAATTAATGTTGAGAAATCGCCAAGTCAAAGTCCTGACCTTAACCCAACAGAAATGTAGTGGAAGGACATGAAGCAAGCAGTCTGTCAGCAAACCCACTAACATCCCAAGTGTTAAAGCTGTTCTGTACAGAGGAATAGGTTCCAAGCTGATGTGCAGGACTGATGAACGGTTTAGTAACAAGTTGCTGGTCTTGCTGCACAAAGGGGTTGCACCATTAACTAAAAGCAAATGTTCACTTCCTTTTGGCGGTAACATATGTAATATTGATCATCTTCCTCAATAAATGGACAAGCGTAACGTTGGTCTTGTTTGTTTACTTGGGTTTTCTTTATCTGCTTTTAAGACCTGTGATAATTTGATAATGTTTAATTTATGCAGAAATATAGAAAATTCTAAATGTTACACAAAGCTTCAAGCACCACTATATAATGCACTGCGCCAACTCCTATTGCATTCTCTTCTCAATTCAACACACAGCTGATCGGTTTTCTTTTTTTATATTCATTACAATAATAATAATAAAAATAATAATAATTAGGAGGCTATTTGATTAATTAGACTGTTTTTTTTCCTCAAACAATTTCGATCATTTGAATTTTCCATGGGTAAGTATGTGTTTACAGCTTCCTTGCGCAGAACCTTTTATAAAACGTTTTTATTTCTTTTCCTGTTAAAATTACTGTAAACCCACCAAGGTCAATGAATTAGGGTTGATACGCCAGCAACAGTAACACGAAAATTAAAGTAGCTTTTGACCTTCGAGTGAAGGGAATAACCACAGAGAAGTGACCAATGCAATTTGCTACTGTAAACCAAGCCTTCCTCCGTTCTGCATGATGTACAAAAAGACTCCGCGCTTAAGGTGTATAGAATCAAGACGCCACTGAGGAACTCGTGAGAGCTGTAATAAAGACCAAGTGTGGACAAACACATACGGAGTCTCCATGTCTCCATGGCCAGCAAACCAGGATTACAGGAGCCTAAAGGTGACACACATACAACCAGAACACAGAAAACACACGACACCAACCAATAGATCAAAAAGTATCATCTGGCGTCAGTCCATGATGGCCTATGAGTTTGGGTTGGAGGAGGAGGTAATGGACCCTCCATTAATTACTGAGATCAAGCACTGGTGGATGACTATGAGGTGTGAAAACCTATACAATTATATCTAAATAATAACAATAATAATTAACAAATTTAAAGCATTTATCAAATTAAACAAGATGTAACAAAGACAAACCAACTACTCCATTAATTGCAGGCATTAAATAAGCATTAAAAATGCAAAGTCATTTCATGTTAAGAGTAAAGACTTAACATAATGGAAATGATTTGCCTGACCTTTACTATTATCACACACACACACACACACACAGAGAAGCTCCGACCCAAAAGACCACATGTTAACCAGATACTGAGGGGGTTAGGATGAAGGCACAGGGGGTTTACCTACCTGCAGCATGAGTGACATCCCAGCACTGTAGAGACAGAGACCAGAGTGCAAGCTGACATACACACACAGTATGACTATCACCAAGTCCTAAATTAAAGTTCAGCGTAAACCAAAACCAGCACTAAATTAGCACTGAATTCAACTACATAAAAATCTTAATAATAATATTAATTATAATAATAATAATAATAATAATAATAATAATAACAACGATACTAATAATTCTAATAAGAAGAAGAAGAAGAAGAAAAAGAAGAAGACAAACCAATTCTAAACTACAGGGCAGCATCAAAGTATTTAAATCTACAACCAACACTAAATACTAAACAGCTGCACTGCATTCAGTTATTTAAAAATAATACTAAAACCAAACAGTAAGTGCAAAAATAGACAAAACCAATGATTATATGTAGAGTTGTGCTATATCGTGTCATCCATAATATACCAGCGCTATTCCTCCCCATGATAAAGAATTTGTCATGTGATACTGAGGGTATCTGATCTCACTTCAACGCTGGGCGCTTCACCATCTCACACATTTAAACTATTTAATAATTATACGCAATTTTATGGAATGAAAGTGTTTTTACGACGTTTCTGTTGGTTTTTCCAGTGGTTTTGGCTATGAATTCTGTGAGCATTGGTGTTGACTGGAATTTTAATTTGTGAATAAATTTGCTACTGTATTTTGAATTGTCCTGGACTGGTGTGTGATGATCAGGATTAGGTTTTGCCGTTTTAAATCATGGTTTATGTTTGCACAGCTCTCAAGATTGAGCGGCCAAAAAATAACACGGAACGGCTTATTTTCCTGTAGTCATTTATATTACAACCTGCAGAAATATAATTAGATACGGTGATATTTTAAGTCTATATCGCTCATCCCCGGTGTACAGTGACTGGCGTGAACACAGGTGTATGTGGTAACCCTGTCTGCCAGGGCGTTTGCCGGTTGGGCCACTTAGCAATTGACAACTTCATATGCAATACTGTCTATCTTGGGCTGTCCCAACAACCTCCCCAGGCTTCAGGCAGGAGTAAAGGCGAGGATTTCATCAGCATTTTGTTCTCTCTTTCCTGTGGTTCCCATGTACTCCCCACACCAAGGCTCCACCCCGGGCAGACCGGGACACTAGTGATGTAAAATCCGATTCACTCCACCGACTCGATTCTTTTGAACTGCGAATTTTACAGAACCGAACGTCCAATTCAACGATTCACTAATTCAGTTAACTTCATTTCATCTCCTCAACGGGTAGTAAGATTCAATTCAGTGAATGAGCCAGAGTTCCTCAACGATAAGTATTTACTGAAAATAGACTCGCAGTGTTCAAAACACAAAAAGAGGGATGCCAGATAGGTCATGGTGTACAAAGAGATGTAAGTGAATAAAATGACTATTGTTTTTTGTTTTAGTGTTTTTTTTAAACGTTTAAAATGTTATTTGCATTATTTTCATAAATTCCGTTAGTCCGAAATTGAGTATATTCTACAAAAAACAGCTACACGCCTAGCTACAAATCGATTTGTTCAAAAGAATCGGTTCATTCACCGCTTCGACTCATCTCCCCTCCCCCACCGCCCTGACGTGGACAACAAGCAGCTCGGCTCCACTGCCGGGGAAAAAATGACTGTAGTCGCTTGTGAAACAAGCCGTAAAAAAACGGCAGCAGTGAACGTACACAATTAACCGCGCGCTACCCATGAGCTCACAATCTCTGGCAAGTTTTAAACGATAAATGTGCTCCGTGTGTGCACATTTGGTGAGTTTAATCCGGTGAAAAATTGACACAACGCTGCTCCTCCGCCTAGCCGAATGCGGCTAGCACTAGCGTGGAGACGACAAAGGTTGGAAGCCATTTTGAGCTTCTAGGCGAGCTTGGCTCGGCTTTCCGTCATCTTGTCGGACGAGTTGCGCCAACAAATTTTTTACAAGGGTATAATAATTTAACGCGCATTAATCATGGTAGTAAAACAAGGCGCGTTTGGAGGCAGATGTGTGACACCGGGGCCGATTAAGCGGGAGCGCTAACGCGAACCGTGCTAATCTGCCACTTCCGCAAACATCCCCCCTTTCGAAATCGACCGCGCATTTAAAAGCACCGAGTGCGGAGATAAAGCGCAAAACCGGACTGGAGCTGCGCGCCAGCTGGACACTTTTACGCGTCTTGGAGCAAACACACTTACCTCGTCTTACTCCTGTTCTTTGGTGGCGAGCGACATAAGCGTGTTTGGAGGCCGGGCGCGTGTTAAAGGTGAAGCTCCTCGGCCGCGGGGAGCCAGATCGCAGTGAGCGAGTGCGTTCACTGCGCTGGGTCTGCAGCCAGGCGGCCAGCTGCGCCGGCGAGGGGGCGGACGCTGCAGTTTGATGGACAGACAGCAGGCCAGGGCTTCATCTGGGGAGCCCCGAACAAAAGCCATAAGAGATTCTGGACCTTTTTACAGGATTTTTCAGAATATAATAATCTTTACAAAAATCAAAAGCGATACAATTGTCACTTTGAGATAAGAATGATGTACTAATGATACATAAATTGTTTCAACCAATCTGACAAAAAGAAAAATAAATGATTCCTTCCAGCTATATACCATGAAAAAAAGAACAACCTGATTTTCTTTTACTATTATAGTTCATAATTGTTTCAACTACAGTCAGATTAATGTTGATTAACTGCTGGACCCTGTAGTTATTTCTGTCATATTTCAATGGGCACAAATCAATGAAGAATAATAATAATAAATGTATAACATGGGTTGATGCACACTGGATCAACTGAATCACATCATTGGCTTTTGAATCAATGTGTTCTGACATTACAATATATGGTGGTAATAATATCTGAGCCTGCTGTAATTAACACACATGGTCACATTAATGTTTGCATAGTTTGCAGGTGTGTAGGCTGTCACCCCTACCTAAAAATGAGATAATCTTAGCTGAGCTAGGGCCGTACATCTGGAGCACTTCAGTGTAATCAGTGGTAACACTACCCGGCAAAAATAATAGAACCACTAGTTTTCCCATTTTTACTGGAAATTTAAGCAGTGATAACAGTAAATAACCATAGATGGTAATATGCTCAAGGCAAAAAAATGGACATAAAACAAGTAAAATCTTGAAAATCAAGCACTTTTCGTGAACTAAGGACCTGGTTAACTTACAGCTTTTCTGAAGCATCTAAAATTGTCAAGCCCTAAAACTGGGGTGGCTGACTCCGGTTGTGGAGCACAGTTTGGTCGTTTCCTTCCTCAACCACACACTCACTAAACCTGGCAAGGAACAGGTGAGCTGAACCAGGTGTGATTAAGAAGGGGAATCACCAACCTCTGTTGGACATTGGGCCTCTAGGACTGGAGTTGCCCAACCTTGCCCTAAACGTTAATGCAGAGAATTCCTAGAGGCGCCTCAACTTTACTCTCACCCTCTTCTGTCCAGTTCATCCCAAACCAGCTGAATAGAGCTGAAGTCTAAAGACTGTGCTGCTCTTCCATGAATTGAGTCTACTGCAGAGTTCATCTAATCTAATGTTTGGGCTCATTATCTTACTGTGTGTGTGATTCTGGCCTTTTCCTCCCCATCGTGATAGTGATATACAGTACTACTTCCTGCTCTACAGTACTGTGCTAATAATGCAGCAGAGGCTGTAGGAACAGTGTGTTCCAGCTCTGCCCACGTTCACACAGAGGGGTTTGTAGGTCATCAGCAGAAGTTGGGGCTCTTGTGTGAATTGTCTGCATCAAGGTTTCATTACTGGGAGGCTCTAAGTTCTCCAGTTTCTTCTTGCTTGAGGAAAGTGTTGTTGCCTGTGAAATCTACATAATATTTCAGTTTTTGGACCTAAACTTTTAATTTGTGATGTATTTATTTAAACAAAAGTGACTAGTTTTGTCATTGTGAACATACTCAAGCACCACAACGAAATCTAACTTCTGGATTTAACCCATCACACATGGCAGGCAGCTATCAGCCGCACCTGGGGAGCAGTGCAGTGGGACAGTGCCTTACCTCAGTGGGGCCCTGGCCAGGACTTGAACCTGCAAACTTAGGTTCACAAGGGCAATGTCCTAACCACTAGGCCACCACTGCCTACTATTGTAATGACTTACCTTTGTACCATTTAAGGCTATTCACTGTAATCAAACTGCTTAAATTACCAGTAAAACCTGAAAACACTTGATGATCTAAAACCCTTGACTGGTAGAACAGTTTGTCTTATTAGACACCGAGTGTAGTAGACCACCCTGACACCCTACCATAATAAACAGAGGACCGCTGGGCTGTGAGTTCCCCCGAGGTGGTTATTTCACCCCAGTAGAGAACGAACTAAAAACACCACAGAGTAAAGTGCTCCTTGCTCTGGAGTTTCAGAGTGATTTCACTGCCATGATTTGCTATAGGTGGAATTATGAGAATGTATGTTGCAGTGTGTAATTGAATACATTGCACCGTTTGCTTGTTTAGTGGCCCTGTACTGTCAGTGACTATACGCTGAGTCACAATTTAATGTTGGAAAAAAATGTGAGTCATTGACCCTCGCTGCTTTGATTTTTGTGTCGTCCCACAAGTATACTGCTGATTTTGTGCAGTCCCACCAACACACCGGTGATGTGCTTCACTGGTATGCAGAAAAAGAGGTGGAGGAGGTGTCCTGGCCTGTAAACTGAGTATAACACAATGGAATGCAAGTTCAGACTCTAGTAAAGACCAACCTAACTCTCTACCTTCATTGTCCTGTACGAAGGTGCAGTGGTTTGAAGTTTCCTTTCTGATATATTCTATGTAAGCGAAATTCTGTCAAGCACAGTTTATTTCAAGAGCATTGCTACTTCACTGTAATATCCATGTGTATGTGCCTAAGTCTGTTCTGTCTGTGGTCAGCTGCTTAGTCTTGCATGGTTTTATTCCTTTAAAGGGCATTTCCAAGAATGCGCTTTTCAGTATACCTCCATCTAGTGGTTTGGGACGTGACACTGCAAGTCTGCAGTTTCCACCCAGGTAACTGGGAAACTGCTCATGGGAAATGTATCAAAATGTTACATGGTCTTGATACAGTTTCAGGGGTCTGGTATCTAAGTCATCAAAAAATTATCACATTTAAATTGTAGTCACAATATATGTCCGGAAGATAATTTCCCAATATCATTCAGCTCTAGTTTATATAGGTGTCTATAGGTTTCAGGTTGAATGAAGTGTGCATGTAGTTGAAAAATGTACAAGTCATGTCAGATCTCATAAAGCCTTTTCTAACTATTGGGCCAGTCAAAAAATGCAAGGCATGTGTGTGTAATTCAATACATTGTATGTTGCATGTTGTGTATCTTCTTTGTTCGTTTGCTTGTTTACATAAAGGTGTAGGGCCTCCTTGGGAAAAAGCTTCCTCTTCCATACAGAGCTTGTGGAGGTTACAAGAAAACGAGAGATGTAATAGAAAAGGGCAGATTACACCAGAATTCCGTATTAGAAGAGTTTTAGTCTTTGCCCTGCTTGAACACACTAGGACCAAATGATTTAGGTCTTTCAGAAGTTCTGGATGTTAAATGAAGTGATTGAAGACAGTAATTCAAGTGTGCTGGAGAGTAGACCACCCAAAGTCACAGATGTCAAAATGTATAACTTTCGTCCTGATAACAGGTTTAACCCACGCAGAACTAATGAGTTGGATCAGCTGTGTGAAAAAAGGGGAAACATTACATAAAGCATTGCAGCCTTGGTCAGATTAAACAGCCTGTTTTTCTTTGCCAAGTGAGGGTGTCAGAATCTTTATGTTGTTCCCTTGTTCTGGCTCTTTAAAATACCAAGCCAGCAAGAACATGAACATCGGAAGAAGTGAAGGTGTTTGTAGCATGTCTTGAATTGCCGGAGCCAGGCAACCAGGAAATCTGAGGCAAGTCTGTTGAAAAGTCAGGTTTGCTTTTGCCTTAGACACTGACGAGATAAGACTGGGTCCAAACCAAAGGTCAAGATTCAAAGAGCAGGATCTCCACACACAGGATCATGTGGTAAATATAAATAATGTACTGCGTTACATGTTTCTCAGTTTAGACCAAGAGCACAGAGCTTCTTTACTTTTACTTTCACTCTCTTGCTTTCAGAGGCACACCCAGCTTTTTCTTTCTCCAGGGAGAACCAGGTAGAACACAACGATCATCAAAGAAACCTTTTCTATTACTTATCTGCTGCTTTGTGTGCGCTGGGAGTGTAATGGCAAAGTGTTTGGTCAGAGATCAGGAGCAGTACAGCTGCTCAATATGTTTAGAGCTAATGAAGGATCCAGCGACTATTCCCTGTGGACACAGTTACTGTATGGTGTGCATTAAGAGCTACTGGGATTTGGACCAGCTGAAGAGGAACAACTGTCCTCAGTGCAGGCAGAGCTTTGTTCCAAGGCCTATTCTTAACAAAAACACAATGTTGGCGGATATAATGGAAAACGTGGGGAGCACAAAGCTTCCGGAACCTCTCCCTTCTGAAACTATAGCTGACGCCGGAGACATAGAATGTGATTTCTGCACTGGAAGAAAGGTCAGAGCTGTTAAATCATGTCTGGAGTGTCGAGCTTCCTTCTGCGAAATGCACCTCCAGCCCCACTATGACTTTCTTGCCCTTACAAGACACAAGCTGGTGAATCCCACCTTCATGCCAACATGTCAGAAACATGACAAGCTGCTGGAGGTGTTCTGTCGTACTGACCAGAAGTGCATCTGTGTACTCTGTTTAATGGATGACCATAAAGGCCACGACACTGTTTCGTGTGGAGCAGAACGGGACGAGAAACAAGTAAGGCCTTTTTCCTATGTAAATGTATGTCAGCGTATTCGTTATTTTAAAAAACTGATTTTAACTTGTTTTTGATCAAATGTTTAACTGTATTACGGGCAATGGTGGCCTAGTGGTTAGGACGCTGCCTTTTGGGACCTGAAGGTCGCAGGTTTGAGTCCCGGCCCGGGCACTACTGAGGTATCCTTAAGCTAGGTACCGTCCCACTACACTGCTCCCCGGGTGCTGTTGGTGGCTGCCCACTGCTCCACGTGTGATGGGTTAAATGCAGAGGTCACGTTTTGTTGTGGTGCTTGAGTGTGTTCACAACGACAAAGAGTCACTTTAATTAAAAACGGTATCAGAACATATAACCAACCTACACTCAGTGGTCATTTTATCAGAAACACCTACTACATAGGTCCACTTTATAGGCTTAAATTCCTAAAGGTATCAGGGTTCTTTGTAAGATGCCACAAAACAGCCTCTCCCATCAAGTGAGGGTTCTTCAGAAAACGTTTTTTAAAACGAGATGTAAGAGTGTGAAGAACCTTTTTGAAATGTAACTTAAGTTTAGGAACTTGGTAAAGAACCTTAACATTATCTTCATTTTTTGTTTTACCATGTTCCTAAAGTTAAATTTTAAAAGGATTCTTTACATCTCCTTTTAAAAATGGTTACATGAGTGTGAAGAACCCTTTTGACATTAAAAGAACATTAATATTATATGAATATTCTTTAAGCCCTTAAAAGGTTCTTTACACCCACAATTCTCTTTTTCAAAAATAACTTGTTAGGTGACCAAAAATGGTCCTCCTATGGCATTGCTCCCCATACCTCTCCATTAGCGGACCACCATAGGACCACCATATGCTGATCAGGTATTATTTGGATGGTGGACCATTCTCAACACAGCAGTTACAATGACATGAAAATGGCATGGAAATGTCTAGTACAAGTGAAGAACACACAGTGCTAAACTGGAGCAAAGCTCAGAAAGTTTACGCTGTGTTGCAGAAACAGGAAAAGTGGTTCCAGTAGAGGGTATGCACTGATGTCACTGTCCCACCAGAACATGCTTACTCATTTGGACTGAGTGGCAAAACATGATGCAGCATGGGTGCCTTTACTATGCTGGAAAAGACTAAGAAACCAGGAGTGAAAAAAACAATTATCTACTTTAATTAAAGGCAGTTTATCTTAAATATTGGGCTTGACTGTGATCCTTACAACTAACCTGTGGGCCCTAGACATCTCAGTATCACTAGTGGGTTGAGGATAGTGCAGCCAACCAAACATATCTGGCTAACAGAGGTCTTCTAGTCAGAAACTGATCACTGGGTGATGACTTACACAAGTCATGCAGGAGGACAGCTGACTACAGTTTTAACTGAACACATACTGTACAAGCTGCACCAGCAGGGAATGTCTGTCTACTAAAGACTAATAAAGACATAATTTCCCCATAAGTGTGTCTGGTTTATTTATAGGTTAGACTGAAGGCGGATAAGACTACATTTGAGGAAAAATGCAAAGAAAAAGAGAAGGAGCTTTGTGAGCTGCAAAAGGCCTGTCAATCTCATGTAGTAAGTAACAGAGCTTTAAATTGCTGTATAGATTCAAAAGATTCATCAGTAAACGTTTCTGTGTATTTTGCTGAAGTGTTTTGAATGGCTTTTCCCTTTCTGATCCTGATCAGCTCTCTGCACGCCAGGCAGTGGAGGACACAGAGAAAGCCTTTATGGAATCTATCACTTTCATTCAGAAAAAATGTTCTGAGGTAATAGAAAGGATCAAAGCTCAAGAGAAAGCTGACTTGGATCGACTTGGAGATCATTGTGAACAAGTAGAACTTCAGATCGCTACTCTGAGAGGACAAGGAGACGTTCTAGACAAGCTTTTACTGACAGAAGATAACGTCTACTTCCTTCAGGTCTATTACTATTTCTGTCATCATACAGTTCTACAGTAAACTTGGGTTATTAGCACAATTTCAGGTGGTAATCTTTTATTTTTCTCCCCAACAGAATTTTCAGGATATGCCCACTCCCTCTGGAGTCGAGGATTGTCCCAGTCAGTCTGTGGTGCTAGACAACTCTTTTGGCAATGTGAGCAAAACAGTTTCTGATTTTAAAGAGAGACTGGAGGATTTGTGCAAACAGGAAGCAGACAAAGTTGTAGGAAAAGGTAAATAGATCATTACTATTTTCAAGCATTCCTTAAGTCCTAAACCTTTTTACAGAGTGCATAATTCTTTCAGAGCTGGTTTTCCTCTGTCAATCTCAGATTCTTTAACAAAGATCTCTCCAGACCAGATCAAGGTTGGGGACAGAGTTCGTGTAAAATCGTCTGTGAAAAGCCCCAAATTTAACTGGGGCGCTCATGTCACACACAAGAGTGTAGGAGAGGTCAAAGGTAGGGGTTTCAGTTTCCTCAGCAGTTCATGAACTCATTTCTAGTCATTTGCTGAATTTTAACCTTGGATAACTCTAAGACTCACCTAAATATGAACAACTCCAGGGGTCTAGGCATTATTTTATCTCCCTTGGCTTCACTATGCTCATAAACAGGTTATTAATAATGCATGGGTGTTTTTTAATTTTGGATTTCAATTGTGATTTTAACTAAAAAAAAAAAAAAACTGGTCGTGTTCACAGCTGTGCATGGTAACACTTTGATCGTCAGCTTTCCTGGGCATAAAAACTGGAAGGGAGTCCTCTCTGAGATGGAGCTAGAAAGTGATGCCATTGGACCAGGTATTTCTAAGCAGAGCACTGAATAATTTCAGTTGCAAAGTATTGAACATGTGTACGTTTATGTTCAGCTAAGAGGCTAAGAGACATGATAGCACTTTATCATAT
>JBBPDA010000152.1:3634454-3653559 GCA_037974385.1 Arnoldichthys spilopterus
TAAATTTAGAAATCACTACTTTCTTTTTTTATTTGCATTTTCCATACCGTCCCAATTTTTTCTGATTTGGGGTTGTAGAACATAAAAGCAAACAATATGGCTAAATGAGTGAAAAAAGTTCATTTTGTTAATTATATTTGTTAAAAAAAAACAAAAAGTGGAGAAAAGAGATAAAAAGTTAATAAAGTCAGTTTCTTCTTTGCTGGTGGGAATATGTATAATATAGAAGTCAATATCATATAAAATATAAAGGGAAATGTAACAGAATCACAAAAGTTATGAGAGGAAAAAGGAAGATAAAAAGAAAGAAAATCTAAAGTAAATAACGAGTCTTAACAAGCCAAACTCCTCCAGAGATGGGGGGAGGTAGCGTATAAACTATACTGTAACTACAAAGCTCCAATAAAAATGTATCCGTCCCTAAAAAAATTCACAGCACCCCTTAGTCAAAAAAGGTTACATCCGGCCGTGATTACTGACCCATAAGTGCAATTCTGTTTTTTTTAATATTGCAGAGGTCACATGTCACATTTCTTGGAAATATCCAACTTCTCGCCACCTTAAAAAAAAAGCAAAAGCCACAAACCACACATTTTGCTAGATCAGCAAATTTAATTGATAACAGTATATAAAAGCAGGAGTAGCATGCACAGTTGCTTTGGGAGCTTCACTTAAACTTTAACTTGAGTTAGGCTATTTCTAACCAACTTTGATGACCATGAATGAAACCAACAGCGCTTGCACAACCAAAAGCTCCATGGACCTTGAGAAGCCAGGTATTGTAATTTCATGAGCACATACACCACCCCCACCCACATACATCCCTAATCCCTAATCTCTAATTTTTCTCATAGTTCCATATCTCCATATAACTTATTGTAGCGATACTTCAAAAATTATACTTATTGATATGTAAAGTCATAATGACACATACACTTTGGCAAAGATTGTGAAACTTTGATGACTATCTTTATAAGCTGTTTCTGTTAAAGAGAACCCAAAATACGTTCTTCACATACTTATGTGTTAAAAGTGAAGCGTTTTTATCTCATTTTAAACACTTTTGTTAGTGGATCCGTATCGCCCATACTGTTGAGGAGTGACATAACACCTTATAGCTGGTTCATATATTGTGTGAGACTTTTCAAGGTTACAAAAAGGTACCAAAAGTGTGATTCTCCAGTGCATGGCAACATATTTAAAATGTGTGTGACATCTGTAGAGTTGTATTCACTTTGCAAAACAAAAAACAAGTTCATCTGAACACCATGCTTTTTTTTTTTTTTTAATTTGTAATTAGAACAGAAACTGCACTCATTTGTTAAGTCTGACACATTAGAAAACAGCTCTGTGTTTGTTTGAAAATCTTGTTATGTATTTGCTAAAACACATTATGTGTGTTTTATAGCCACATTCACTGTCCTATGTGTTTGCAATAGGAAGGGCACATACAAAACTCTTTACAAAGCAGTTCTGTTTATTTGCTCTGTTTTGGCTCTATGTGTGGCCTATCCTCCAAAAATCCAGACATTCTTTTAAAACAAAGTCAGATCGCTCTCAGACAAATGTCAGGATCATAAGCTGCTTAATCTTTTTCACATTGTGACCCTTTTTTGAGAACTCTTCATTTGTATAGGAGGAATAAGCAGGAATTATTAATAAATTATTAAATCAATGAAATAATCATGAGAAAAATAAATAAATTAGTAAAATCAGCTAGTTAAAAGATAAAGTGAAGAGATATGCTTTAAGCTTTCTTTACAAATATTTAGTCACATATTTAGTCATATTTATTCCCTCACGTTAATAGTTCCAGAGCTTTGGGGCATTATTATTAAATCGACATCCCTGATTTTCTTTGTGCTGTAACTAACTTCGAATAGAGCAGCCAAAGATGATTGTAAGCAAATAGTTAATAAAAAAGGTAGCAATCATAAATTGTACAGTAGAGTGTCTTCTAGCAGCGAAGCAATTTGAAGGGCCTGAGGCTTTCCACAGTTACCATTATTTTTAGGGGGTTTGTTGGGGGCCCATCACAATGAGAATTGTTTGCAAGTCTGAGTCTGTGGAGATTTGTAGCCAGGTTTAATCTATTTGATAATTCCTGCAATATAAAGGAGTAGTTAATAGCATAATAACATGTCAGGAGTCAACCCTATGATGCATCATATAGAATCATATTGTGCTCAGTTTTCAGTTTCAGATCTGAGAAAAAACATATAATATTGCATTTGTTTCTTTTAGAATAGGTATAGCAGTGTATTATCTGCAGAACACACAAACACACACATTGTACTACACTTCTGTGCTGTAACTTTTACTTCTTCCACCAGTTGAACAAGCACTATTAATACATTTAGAAACAATTAAAATTGTTCATTTCTTTACTGTTTCAGTGACCCACACTGCATGGACCAGATGCAGCAGAGTGAATGGAGTGTGTCTAAGGCTGCTGTGCATTCTTCTGCTTTCTGCCACCACAGTGGTGCATGGCTCATTAGAGGGAGATGAGTTACAAGCCGCTAACAATAACCCGGACACAGAGAAAGACCAGTTAAAGCAGTTACAGACCATTTACAACAGCCTGAAGATAGAGAGAGACCAGTTACAAGCCAGATACAACAATGTGACTTCAGAGAGAGACCAGTTAAAGGCCAGCTATGACAGTCTCGTGATAAAGAAAGATCTGTTACAAACCACTTATGACACCTTGATCACTGAGAAAGAGCAGTTACAGATCACTTACACCAGCCTAACTGAAGAGAGAGATCAGTTACAGACCAGCTACAACAACCTGAAGACAGAGAAAGATCAGTTAGAGGACAAAATAAAGCAAGTGACTGATGAAAAGGAAAAATTGGAGGCCAGTAACACTGTCATGAGGACCCAGTTGGACCAGTTTCTGAAGGAGAAAGATGGACTTCAGGAGAGGCTGACAGGTGAGTAAACACCTGTCAAATAGTGTTTTAAATGGTAAATGACTTCAACAAAAAGCACTGGGGTGTAATTATACATGTAAATCTATATAATTTTTATAGTTTTTAAAAACTGTATAAAGATTTGTCCAATAAGTAGGTGAAAAAAAATCTTTTTTCAAATATTATGTAAACAGACTGCCAGAAATGTCAGAAAAGTACAGTTACAATGTTAGAAGACTAAAGTTTCAAAGTCCTAATGCAGGAGTAGTAATGCACTGAACACTAAACATAATTTAATAACACACTCAACATTCAGTCAGTGAGCATCATTGAAAAACTGTAATGATGCAAAAAGAAATATAACTACAAAATAGAAAGGAGTTTTTCGAGCCGAAAAAAAAGTATTTTAAAAGATAAAGACAATAAAGACCAAGGACATGTAAAGCAACCAATTGTAATGATTAGGGCAGCTGGACAAAGGGGCATGTTAACACCTAAAAGGCTTTTCTTTATAATAATTCATGTCCTGAACCTACACTAGGCAGGCTAAATGTCATGGAAAATATATAACCAATATTTTTTTTATGATTTGTGACATAACTCTTTATATAGCAGATTAGAGATTTTCAGATTTTAATGGGGTTCATTAAGTTCTTCCTTTCACTGTATTATAGGCAACTTCAAGGTTGGAGACTGGGTCAGGGTGAAAGCCTCTGTTAGTACTCCTAAATACAAGTGGGGAGATGCCTCTCATAAGAGTGTTGGTGTGGTTACAGGTGAGAACATTTACAGTCATTTATAGTCATGTTTTTAGTCTTTTAGATTTGTATTAAATAATTTATTCATTAAACCAAATCTGTTCTGCTCAACAGCTGTTAACAGTGACAGTATGACTGTAGATTTCCCTGACCATAAATCTTGGAAGGCTGACACCTCTGAAATGGAACTGGTTCCCACTGCTGCTTCAGGTACGATAGACAGCTGTGATGCTGCCCTGTGGTTTGCTTTTTTGTCCCCTCAAATCTCATATTAAATTCCTGTGTGTGGTGTATTTTCTCAAATATACCTCAGGTTTTAAAATTAACCAATAAATCTTGCATTTGTTGCATTTCAAGGAATACTGCCTGAAAGCTTGACACTAACATACAATAGAGGTCTTTTCAAGATTTAAGAGGTTTATTTGTCACATACATAGTTATACAAGTACAACATGTAGTGAAATGTATCCTGATCGTTCCTGAGACTGTGCATTTTTTTTAATAATATAAAGTTTAAAAGGAATTAAGAAGTAAAAAATATTACAAAAAAATAGAAAATGAATTAGAAAATTGTAAGCAGGTAAAAATGTATAATAATAAATAGGAAACTAACACTAAACAATAAACCTATCAATATACAATATAAACAGTTTAAACAGTAAATACACACCCTCAACCATATATACAGACCAAATAAGTTTGATTTTACAGATAAGTAATTTGCAGTAATATACAGAATATATTTCATTCATTTAAAGTGCAGATAAGCCAGATGTGCAAACAGCAGAGTGCAAATGGATCAGGAGTGCAAGTGGTAATGTGCAGATAGATCAGTTCAGTTTTAAAGACAGTGTAATGCAGTGGATACGTTGGTACAGGATTAAAGTACAGTGGTGGAGTGAGGTATATAGTCCAGGTGAGACCTACTGAATGTGTGGCATGTCCTGATTGAGGAGTCTTTTGACCTTGCTCGTGAGCTACTGATTCACTACTGATACTTGGTTCAGTTTGCTGTGTTAGGTACACACAGTAATTACCATTTGGGTGCAGACCAAAACAACTGCACTGAAACCATTTAGAATGTAGAAGTGGTTTTGGTCTGGTTCCTTCTTGGAGCAGTTCATTTGTGGTTTGAGTGTGAACTGAAGCAGTATAGCAATATATCCAAGGCGTTTCCATAAAGCGTGTTTAAAAGTCTTCTCTTATCATTCTGCTGGTATAGTGTCCAGATTACCTCCATGGTTATGAGAAAAAGTCAGGCCAAAATAAACAGCAATGTTCCTTTTACACAAAATAGCATTAGTCCAAAGTGTAGACCTGACACATTTTGTTTCTCTTGGATTTTCTCTGATGTAAAAAAAAAACCCAAAAAAACCAAGGGGACGGGGAACGGGCCAATAAACTCATCAACTGATAAATAGCAAATGAACAGCAGAGCTGAAAACACCATAAATTACAAGCAAGAACAAGTATATAGGTTAGGTTTTAGTCTAAGAGTACTACAGTCTCCATGCCTACTACAACTACAGTCTTCATGTCTCCTCCATAACATATTTAGTGTTGGTTTGGACTCACCATTTAAAAAGGAAAGAAAATAAGGGGTATGTCACCTTGGGGGCTTCATCATTTTCTTTCTTTTGATGAGCTTTTTAAATTAATAATTATTATTTCGTTTCTTCATTTAGCAGTTGGTAAAAGTCTAGAAGTCTTTGTTCTTGAAAGATGATCATCATGATGTTTTAGGCGACTAATGAAATAAAGCTCATTAGATGACACTAGCTCTCATGATATTCTGATATATTTGTGTAAATATATAATATTTGATTGTGACATTTGTTTCTTCATGACATCAATACTCTTTCCATGTTACAGGATGCTTCAGGATTGGAGATCGGGTAAAGGTGAAAGCCTCTGTTAGCACCCCAAAACATGGATGGGGAGATGCCTCTCACAAGAGTGTTGGTGTCATTACAGGCAAGAACATTTACACAGGCATTTATGAAAATACAATTGTGATAATCTTCACTAAACTACCAATAATACTTCATCTGTAAACAGGGTTTTTCTCCCACTTCTTTCTACAGCTCTTAATGGTGAAAGAATGATTGTAGATTTTCCTGAGCATAAATCTTGGACAGCCATAGTTTCTGAAATGGAAATGGCTTCCAGTGCTGATTCAGGTATGATCAATTATTATGATGACACCATGGTAATTAAATGTTGAAAATGAGAACTTGATTAATGGAAAATATATGATGCATGAGCATGTTTCAACAAACTGGGTCCCAACTGACTACCTAGCAGAGGTAGCTTCCAGCACACCTGAACCAAGCAATCAGAACACTGTACCTGTAGGTTAGAGCAGAAGTGTGGATTATCAATGTATATGTGCCTTATAACTGATCTGAGAATCATTTGGTTATGTAATCAAGATCGGTTATATATTTTTAAAAAAGGGTGCTTCCTTACATAATTAGATATTTATTTAGTTTAGTGCTATGGACACTTTATTGTTACACTATATTACAGTTCAATTTTTTCCTACACATTTCATTACTGAATTATTTTTGTCTTATTTTTATGTTGCTATGTTATTGTTATGTACTGTTATTGTTTATTTGTTATATTTTTAAATATATCTGCCTGTATTTCTGTTGAATATATTTGTAATTACTTAAATGAATTCTGTACTTATATTTGTAATACATTTTTTTTAATTATAATGTTTTAAGTGAACTGTAAGGTGTTTTTTAATTGCATATAATGATAGCAATAATAATAATAACAACAACAATAATAATCATAATTATAATCCTAACTGTATATAATATAGTATGTAATATTTAACATTTGTTAACTCAGTTAAATTACACTTCCTCTACCTATATCATAGGGTACTTCAGGGTTGGAGACAGGGTCAGAGTGAAAGCTTCGGTTAGTACTCCAAAATTTGAGTGGGGAAAAGCCTCTCATAAGAGTGTTGGTGTGGTTACGGGTAAGAACATTTACAATCATTATAAAGTTGTTTATCTAACTGTGACTCTGAAATCTTCATTGTGTAATCATACATGAACTCCTATGTAATTGAACATGTATATGAATGTGTAAGAGCAGTATAGGTGTATAAACAACATCTTTTCCTTTTTCTTGTGCAGCTGTCATTGGTGAAAGAATGCTTGTAGATTTTCCAGAGCATAAGACTTGGAGGGCTGAAATTTCTGAAATGGAACTGGCTCCCAGTGTTGACACAGGTAAGACTAAGTGTATTAGTCATGCCGTAATGACTGAACTTGATGCTCGGATTTGGTGTCTTGTCCCTGCACTCCAGTGAGAGCATCAGTGTTGCATGCGAACTGTGATGTATGGCATATTTCTTACCTCTGGGTTCTCTAAAACAATAACCATGGAGCCTTTTGTTTTGTACTGAGATACAAGCTTTGCAAAACTCACAAAGCTGGTTATAAAGTTCTTGTCTTGATTATTTACCTTTATATTTATGGTTTATATCTACAGTGACTTACACTTTATACATAGTTACAGAGGTGGGTAAATGCAATGCTAGGTGATAATAGGTGTAACCATGAGACTTGGACACAGTTGCAAGTTAAGGGATTTAATGAAACATACATCAGGATCAGAATATTAGAAATATGTAAACGGGGGCAAACGGGTATTTCAGAGACTTAGGGAAGATCAAGGTCATAATGTCTCTAGGCAGAGACAAGGGCATGGTCAAAAAAGGCAAATTGCAACAAAACATAGACAAGGCAGAATAACAAGAACAAGGGCTCAGAGACATGAGAAAAGCATGGAACTCTCCCAGTGTCTTCTTTCAGTCTATATAACCTGCCTGATGATCCCCTGATGGGCCCCACTTGTGTCCAGAAGCTGATTAGAAAACTTGGAATGCAGACTTGCTCTGGCCACCAGAGGGGGCCGTAGCCCTTCTTTCACAATGAAATGATTCTTATAAATCTGTTGGCTTATAATACTACTAGGTTTTATTTTAGTCATTTTGATTATTTTTATATTTGTTTCCTTAATTCAATTCATATTTTCTCAAACATGTGTTAGAATACTTCAGGGTTGGAGACCGAGTCAGGGTGAAACCATCTGTTAGTACTCCAAAATATGAGTGGGGAGAAGTTTCCCACAAGAGTGTTGGTGTGGTTACAGGTAAGAATATTGTAATCATACAGAATAGCAATTGCACTAAAGCAGCTGTACATGGTAAATGGGTCCTTTTTTCTCTGCCTCTGCAGCTATTGATGGTGAAAAAATGCTTGTAGATTTTCCTGAGCACAAATCTTGGAAGGCTGCAACTTCTGAAATGGAACTAACTCCTAGTTATTCAGGTACGACTACTAACTAATATGACATCTGATTATTAAAAGGTTAACCCAATAACAACTAGAATGGTTATAGGACTTTTGGCCTTCAGCCAGTGATGATCTGAATGTGTATGTTATCTAAATGTGTACACTATCTGCACCATTTGGCACAGCACCTAAAATAAATGCTTTTTACATTTTTAGTAGAAGCAGCTAACAGGCTGACAAAGAGAACATAAGATAATCTGACTGACTTAAAAAAAAAAAAAAATTTCAGCACAACATATTGTCTATAAAATATATTAACACCACCTGCCTAATACTGAGTAGGTAACTTATTAACTTTTTAAACCACAGAAGGTCTTCTGTGGGATCAGACAGGCTAGCCTTCACTCATCACATGCATCAGTAAGCACTGGGTGCCCTTGACCCTATCGCCGATTCATCAGTTATCATTCCTTGGATCACTTTTGGTAGGTACTAAGTACTGCATACCTGGAACACTCCACAAGTTCATACTCTAACTATGTTGTGTAGCCACAACAATAAGGCCCTTGTCAAAGTGGCTCAGATCCAGCACATCAGGTCTAAGAACTGACTGTTCACTTGCTGTCTAATATATATAACACCTTTGACAGGTTTCATTATAATTAAATAAATACACTTGCCTGCTTACCTGCCAGTGGTCATAATGTTATGGCTAATTGGAGTACATCGTTTCAAGATTTTTATTTAATCAGTGCCCTTAATAATAAACAAGCAAACAAACTAAACAAAGTGGTCATTCACACACTGATTCATATGCCATAATAGAGGTTTTACATTATTAGTTAATATTAGTATCTCAGCTAAGCCACAGTATGAATCAGCTTAATTTTTAATGTTGTTTTAGTGAAATCTACAAATCCACCTTATCAATGGCTGAATTTCTCTCAGAAACAGAAATAATATACTGAAAATGCCTCCTGTTCCCTAATAGCTCTGATATATTTGTTCCCTTTTGTTAACTTTTACTATATGTGTTCAAGTGTTTCACAGTGACACTTTTAGTAAAGATTTGAGCTTAAAATGTGATTCATTTCTGTCGAAGAAGGTTAGTAATCCTTTTATATGCTGAGCTATCATCCTATTCTAGAGAGGGCAAAATACAGTCTTGTTACAGAAAATAAAGGTTTGGACAGTTCCAATGAGCCTCGGAACAGCAGTATATAACTTCTACATAATCAACAGGTAAAAGTCATAGTAACTGGGTGTTAGTAGCTGGATCGATGCTGGGGTCTGCAGACAATATGGAATATGATGAAATTTCACACTATCTTCTATATTTTCATCAACTCACATATGCAAACATATTATTAAGTTCACATTTTATTATTAAATTACCACGGTCTAGTCATAAGCAAGCCAATGTCTCAATACAAAATACCAATCACAGTCAAATGAAGTAAAATTAACTGTGGAGGGAACACACATTGATTTTTATGTTTCACATTAATACATCCTGAGATTGTACGCTATTTTAGTCAGGACGCCAATACAGATTGATTCATTGTTGCACCCTTATTTATATTTGGATATTTGGGTTTCCAGGATATTCTGGGTCTGCACAGGTCCCTGCATAAAGAAAATCAATTTAAGTATTTTACTGTATGTATACTTTAACAAAAACAGTCCATCCTCTAAATACTGTTACAGGATATTTCAGGGCTGGAGACCGGGTCAAGGTGAAAGCCTTTGTTAGTACACCAAAATATGAGTGGGGAGAAGCCTCCCACAAGAGTGTTGGTGTGGTTACAGGTAAGAACATTGTAATCATAAAGCCTATCAAATGTACTTACATTTACATTTACATTTATTTATTTGGCTGACGCTTTTATCCAAATCGACTTCCAAGACAGAGGAAACAATCAAGCATTTCTTAACATGAAACAACAGTTCAGGCATATAACCCTTTTCCTTTTCCTTGTGCAGCTGTTGATGGTGAAAAAATGCTTGTAGATTTTCCAGAGCATAAATCTTGGAAAGCTGACACTTCTGAAATGGAACTGGTTCTCAGTGCTGACACAGGTAATGCTTAATATTACGGTTATTCCATAAAGTCTGGACGGGTTACAGGATTTTTGGTCTTCACTGATGATGTATTTGGTTTTCTGGGGTTTCTAAGTGTAAATCAGGGTTGGTGCTACCTAAAACATGTAGTGGCCAAAATGTTTTTCTTTAAAATTTTACAGTAGAACTAATACAGTCTTAATAGTAAAACTACATATAGTGTCTGTCAGGACTGCAAAATAATAACATATCCCAATAAATGTTTTCATGAAAGCTTTCCTGCACACTTCACTGTGCAGGTCTAAATTTACTTGTTGCCATATCAAAAGAACATACATTTTTAAATGTAAGAACCATTTATTAAATAAGACATTTAATGCACCCCAAATTAAAATTTTATAGCCCTGACATAGAATATGAGGGAATGTGGAGGTAGATTATAAGTGAATAAAGTTTAATTTAATTTATTTATTTATTTATTCATTTATTCATTCATTTATTTATCTTTTTGATCCAGATCTCTGCAAGTTCAAGTTTGGAGACAGAGTGCAAGTAAAATCTTCAGTAGAAACACCAAAATATGGCTGGGGACTCATCGGTCATAAGGATGTGGGGACGATCAAAGGCAAGTTTATACATATATATATATATTTCAATTTAGAATAAGAATAGAATTATAGCATATTATTCTGGCCACAGATAAATCTTATTCACACTAATGAAAGGGAGAAAAGTGAAAAGCAAATCATTAGGCACCTACACAAAATTACAATATTAAGTTTTATAAAGCTCTGTTTTCCTCCCACTGTCCAAAAGCTTGTAATAGGTTAACTGAATTATTAAAAGATGGATTGGCTCCAGCTTCCTTGCAGCCCAAAATGGAAAAAGCAGTTTAGAAAATGGATGAATAGATGAAAGTTTAACTAATTAAGTCTTTTGCCGTGTTTAATTTCTAATTAGCTTTCAAAGTGATGGTGGACTTCCCAGAACATTCCAGCTGGACCGGAGATCCTTCAGAATTGGAACTGACTTCATAGATGTGAGGAAAGAAATTAGATTACAGCGTGAATTACAGTGTGAAACAGCTTTGCCTTAATAAAAATCATGACAAGGAAATCTTTCAAAACGCTATTAGTGCAAAAATAAAACAGTTATCTGATTGTGTGAATTACATCGATAAGTGGGGTTAAGCAGTTTCCTATAATCTTAATGGTGAATTAATGAAAATTTCAGCTTCTGAGTAAAAAATGTGTAACTTCAGTTTATAATCAAACATTATTTGTATGAAAGATCCTGATACTTTGGGAGTGGTCTCTTCAAGGACGACAGTGCCTGAAGATGAATGATGGGGTGATGGAATGATTTGATGAGTATGAACATGATATGTCAAATGCCATTCTTTTCTCCATGCAGCTGAACACCTATTGCTGACTTTGGACTGTTAATGCTGCTTTATACTTCTGCATAGACTAACTTGCCAGCATGTAAAGGGATTGTGTGCTAACATTGGTGTAGGGCTCTATGAACAGACAGGTACTCTGGTTTTATGCAAGCATGAGCATATGGAGGGATAAGGATATTATGTACTTGAAAGACTTGTGTTGAGAAATGTTCCTTTTCAACTGACTAGCAATTCTCTCATGAATTTTGGCACAAAGGTGTGAACCACAGCCCATCCTTGCTTGAAAAGACTGATGAAAGCTTTGATGAATGCTTTTGTTAGTTAAATAAAGGTTTACATGATTTAACAGATCACTGATTTTTGTTTTTATTGCATTTTGGAAATTATGCTAACTTTTCTGGAAATGGGGTTTATAATATTTCTCAAATTCTGGTCAAAATCTGGGTCTTCTCTGACCCACCAGCACTATCAGAAAGCTAATCAGCATTGCCTGCTGTGCTTAATGCACAGCTCCAAAGACTAATGTAAAGCTTAGTTGAGGAGTTGGAAGTGCACACAATATGGCTTAACTTAAATATGACAAACTTGAAAAATTTAATAATTAACTTATGAATGAAAGCCTATTCAGTGGCTTCTTGGTATTCAAGGTATTAAAAATGTAGTGTCTGGATTTGTGTGACTTGGAGGATGCATGTGTTTCCTTAACCCTCCCTGCACTGATGGCCATTTAATGTGTTAAAAATCCAAAAAGAAAAAAAGAGACAGAGTACACAGGGTTACCTGAGGATTACTAACAATGAATAAACTTCACATTTGAAACAACACCCTGAAAACATTTTGCATCATGCATCAAAGGCAAAAGTAGCCCAAGTGCTAAGTGATAAATAAAACTCTTCTGACAGCTGTTTGTGAAAATCCAAAGACAAATCTAGGTAGAGGTAGTCAGAATTTAATATATGAAATATGATTGGACGGTAACTTGGCTGTAATATGATTGGATTGTAACTTGGCTGTAGTATGGTTGGTTGTAACTGGGCTGTAGCATGGTTGGTTGTAACTGGGCTGTAATATAGCTAGGCTGTAACTGGCCTGTTGCTCTATGTTTTGAGGTTTGTTCATTTCTAGCTTTCTGTTTTGGTTTTAAAATTAGTACATGTAAAATCCATGTGATAGATTGGGGTATAACTGGGCTATAACATGGTTGGGGTATAACTGGGCTGTAATATGGTTGAGCTGTAATATGGTTGGGGTATAACTGGGCTGTAACATGGTTGGGGTATAACTGGGCAGTAATATGGTTGGATTGTAATATGGTTGGGTTGTGATATGGTTGGGTTGTAACTGGGCTATAATATGGTTTGGCTGTAAATGGGCTGTAATAGGGTTAGGGTGTAACTGGGCTGTAACATGGTTGGGGAATAACTGGGCTGTAATACAGTTGGGTTGTAATATGGTTATGTTGTAACTGGGCTGTAACATGGTTGGGCTGTAACTGGGCTGTAATATTGTTGGGCTGTAATTAGGCTGTAATATTGTTGGGCTGTAATTAGGCTGTAATATTGTTGGGCTGTAACTGGGCTGTAATATGGTTGGGCTGTAACTAGGCTGTAATTTGGTTGGGTTGTAACTGGACTGTAATATGGTTGGAGTGTAACTGGACTTTTACATGGTTGGGGTATAACTCGGCTTTTATATGGCTGGGCTGTAATATAGCTGGGGTGTAACTGGGCTGTTGCTGTATGTTTTGATGTTTGTTCATTATTAGCTTTCTATTCTGGTTTAAAAATTAGTACATGGAAAATTCATGTGATAGATTTTTCAGTACCATAATGAAAGGACAATTTTCCAAAATGGCTACCTTATATTTCCAGCACACATTAAATACATGCATGTTTTGCAACTGTAGTTATTTATTTTTTTATTATTAGTTTAATGAAAATATTTTTAAACAAGGCCTCATTATTTAATGTGAACGTGACAACACATTGCATTTTTAGGGTGGGCCTCTGAACCTGCCAAGGAAGAGGATGCTGTTAGTGGGGTTGTGTCGAATGAAGAATAGGAAGGGATGGTCTGCAATGAAGTGCTCCTCTCGCAACATGCAGAAAGCAATGATGCCTGCTGTGGCTGCTGCTGCCTCTGTGCCTTCCTCATTAACCTCCACAAAGGCTTTGTGAGCCACTGCTGACAAATATAGGCCCCCATCACTGCTCATGCCTGTCAGATCTGCAGTCGTAGCCTCGAACAAAGACCTCATGCCCATCTTGGTCAACACCCCCTCCAGAGAACTCTCTTCCACAAGCTTGAATTTTGGCAGGTGGACGATTATATCTGTTCCTGTGTCCATGTTATCTCGACTGGTCCACTCGAGCAGTTTGTCCAGTGTCAGCTCGGACTCTAGCTGTTAAATAGCACACATATACACACTGTCAGGAGCTGGAGAGACAGCACTGGTGTGGAAAAAATATAGATAAATCATACTTAGTTCTCCATTTTTCCACCTCAGTTGATCAGTCGACATTTACAAGAGCAGAAGCTTAGAACTGAAGCTGTGTGGCTAACATTGCTAAAAAACATCTTCCATCATACTGTGTCCTAAACCTCATTTTCAAGTCTGTGCTGACTTGTGTTGTTCACACTCATAATTGTGAAAGTGGTCTGATCACTGTTCATACTACACAACCTTAAGACTCCTGAGAGTTAGACAGTAGTGTAGTGTGAACAGAGCGTCAACAGGGGGTCACCAACCACACCATCCATCAGCACAACTGGTCTGTCTGGTCTACAAAACAAAGTTCTGTCACAAAAAGTCATACAAGAAATGATACAACCCTAGCGCCAAACAGGAATTTAAAAATGGACGTCCATTTAAAGTACCAAAACTCCAAACATGTCTTGGCAAGAGGCGCTGTTGGTAGCTGCCCGCTGCTCCACATGTGCATGTGTGATAGGTTAAATGCAGAGGTCACATTTCGTTGTGGTGCTTGAGTGTGTTCACAATGACAAATAATCACTTTCAAAAGAGGAATGTTTTGTAAATCAGATATTTCAATAAAACTCATCAAGTATCTAGATTAAACATTTAAAAGTAAAATGTAAATGTTTTTAAGTATTTAAAGTTTCTTGTAGTGGTGTGGAAACCAGTGGGCAGTACTAACTTACAGCATCTGGAAAAAAAAAAACACTCTTATCCAAACAGTTTGGGCAGATGCAATATTATGAGTCTTTACTATTACTGGTGTAGTGGTGTTTTTTGCACAGTCAATGAATTGAACTCTAGTCTGCTGAGTGGAAAGCAGTTACACTACACTACACTGATCAAACAACACAAGTCAGGTTAGCATAGCTGTGGGCAGTTTAACCTTTACAATGCTATGAACTTTTGGATGTTGATAAAGTAACGGTTTGTGTTTGAACTCGACAGATTGAAAAATGCAAAAATCTTCCTTTACCCTGCCTATTCAACCACCGTAAAATTACACAGGCTGTGTACTGTGGCTTTAAGACCGAGCAGTAAGAGCTGACACTTTTCTTCTGTGGGCTGAATTGGTGGATATACATAAATGTGTTGGTTTTCTTGACATCGCAAAAAGTCTACAGTCAAAACGAGCTACAGCTTAACTTCCATATCTGAACTGTATAGACTGGGAAGGGAATGGTATGGTTTGAATCTGTGACACTGATTAGATACTTCATTATTATCTGAAATAGAAAGTAATGAAATGAACCATCCTAACCTTCTGGAGAGGGTCAGAGTCATTTTCAGCCTCCTGAGGAAGAAGCACCAGCATACTAAGCTCCTCCTGCACATATGGCAACTCCAACACCTGCAGATTGTACTCAGGGATGTAGTTGAAGGGGAACTTCTTCATCTGGTACATCATCTGCACCGTTCTCCTTTCATTCTATGAAATACACACAAAAAACAGTATTGACAGCGAAACAGTGAAAGATGATCATTGTATTTTTAATCAAAATGTGTTACTGCATTTGTACATTAATGCTTAATTAAACTTTATACGTAACGTAATTTTCCATTAGGTGCAATTTGGTGAGTAGCATATTTTTGACTGCCATCCATTACTCAACTTTTCTTGTTGTAATTGTGGACCTGGTCTTCACCACTATATGTCTATAGATTAAAAGCATCCCACCTGATTTATCTTAAAGGGCATCTCTTTGGTGTCTTGTGCATTAAATCTCTGCAGCCAGTTGCCTTTGAAGTAGATAGCATTGACTAGGGCAAGTCGGGTCATTCCAGTGACCATGCCTGGTTTCAGCAGATCTTGGATTTTACCTGAGAAGCAAAACAAAAAACAACGAAGAGAGTAGTCTGTATACATAGCCTATTCATGTTGAGCTTTAATGCTGCACTTTATGAAAGAAAATCCATTTGTCTCAAAAGGTTGTGTTCTCACTCTCTGTCTGCTCCTCCACCCAGCTGTTTATGAGCTTCCGAGACTCATTTGATGCTCCAATGAAGTCTACTGCCTGCAGGTCAGCTTGGTAAAGCTTCCGAGTAGACTCCACAAACTCCTGCAACAAAAGACACAGCACTCAGGTTACTCGTTACATGTTTCACCAGTTTAGAGAACATTACAACCCCTGAGTAAAACCTCTACTCTTGTGGACTTTTTATGGATAGAATAGTATAAGACAATTTAGGTATAAGGTTATTGATAACGATGACCAATTTGGTTTTTCTTTGGTGCTTTGGTGCTGCATGTCCAGACAATGGCTTTTCTAACAAAACAAAAATGAAAATTAAATGATAGTTGTGGTAGACTTACAGATAAGAAAATGAAAGTCTTCTCTCCATAGAGCCTGTTGGCTAGTCTGAGGATGTATGATGCTTTGGGGCTGTTAATCGCAGAGTTGAGGGACTTGAAAGAAGAGTGAACATCAGGGATTGATCTGAAGGACATAACCTGCAAAAAGTCAGAGAGCCATGAACCTGTAGGTTCCTCCAAGTATACATGTTGTAAATTTATCTTACTCTTTAGACAAATGTCTGAACATTTTAAACAGTTTCAGTGTGTCCACAAAGCTGCTATGACTGTGGCAACTTCACTTCCATCTGCTGTCAAGTCATAAACATGCTGTAAGTGGATCTGTGAATTTGCTTTATAACCCATCAGGACCAAAGGACCATTGTACTGATGGGAGCAGCTTAAGAACACGTAGAGGCATGTAACTGTGAAAGTGCTCACTGCAAATTTAGTTTAATATCTAACCTACATGAACATCATACCATGTCGACATTCTTACCTCAGCCATTTCTTTAGCAGTGGTCCCTTTCGCTCCCAGGTAGACCATGCTGAGTGCCGCGCTGATGCTCAGTGGTGAAAAGAACATGTTCCCTGTTGGGTCATTGGCACTCAAAGCCCGGTACAAGTCCAGGGCAAAGGTGCCATTAGCTCGGGTCAGACCATCCATGGTGGATATCAGCGAATGTCCAATCTGAAAAAAATATGACTTATGAAATTAGCAAACTTTAACATGAACAACCGCACAATACAGTGCTGCACTTAGTTCCTATAGTTATTTAAGGTACTTTCTTTGTGCACAGCAGGAATGACCACAGGTAGATTTTGATAGGGGTCACTTGGCCAAAGGTGGGCAAATGGGCCTTTGCCTGTGCCACAATAGCACTAAAGTGTGCACATCCCTGATGCATAGTATATAATATAAACTGTGTTGGTTACTGTTGCCCAGCACTTTGCCAGATTGTGCTTTGTTTTTGAAAAAAAAAACAACCTGAAAATCAATTCGCCAGTCTATTCCAATTCAGGACAGTCCTGTATTTACTTTATGTTGGTTTATTGCTGGCTTTAGCTGACTGTCACTAAAATGAGTGCAGTATATCTCTTAAAAACGAACTTATTTTAACAGACTGTTGACTTCAACACAGAAAAACAAGTTATACCCTCAAGAACAGATTGTAGACGCAGATCAAAGAAGCGTTCACGTAACAAGAGCTCCCCCTACTGACCAAGACAAGAAGTGTGTTAACACACCCCTGAGCCAGCCATTCTTCCCACCACCCCAAACTCTTATGTAGTGTGAACTGTACGACGCCGTATTTGTTGCATGTTGTAGGGGAACTGTGGCTGTCCAGTTCAACATCATCGTCCTCAAACTTTCTCCTCACTCAGGGCCAGGAAACTGGTCCTCTAACAGCTTTCGCTTTTAAAACCGACATGCTGCAATAACCAAGCCTGAAGAATATACGATCAAAGATAAGGGACATTACTCTTATACCACCCTCCATCCTTTAATATACACCCCATTAACATATACCAGCGCGAGCGACGTGTGGTGAGCACAGTGCAGTGTAAGCACATTGTTTGGCAGCGGCATGTGGAGCGGGGCAGAGGCAGAGGCCTGTGCTACAGTCCCGTTGACAAGCAGCCTAACCCAGCAGAGCTGTGATGATAACTAGGCTAATATAGTCTGCGGGCACGGCGAAAAACTGGATCGGGAATACTCACGTATGCAGGCTTGTTCCTCCGCGTGAGCTGCGCTCTCTTCCTGGTTTGTGCCGCACGGAGAGAGCGCGGCTGCGTGAACGCGCACTTTAAACCAACAGCAGGGGAAAACGCCCATCCAAACTCCCAGCCAGGCGGGTGAGGGTCTGACAGCCTGCAGATCTCTGCTACACGTTCACATGCTGTTTACACGCAAATATATACACCGATCAGCCATAACATTAACACCACTGACATGTGCAGTGAGTAACGTTAATTATGTAGTTATTGTAATACAGTGGCACCTGTCAGGGGGTGGGATATATTAGGCAGCAAGTGAACAGTCAGTTCTTGAAGTTGATGTGCTAAAAGCAGGAAAAATGGGCAAGCGTAAAGATCTGAGCCACGTTGACAAGGGTCATATTGTGATGTTCTAGACTGAGTCAGAGCGTCTCCAAGACGGCAAGTCTTGTGGAGTGTTCCAGGTGTGCAGTACCTACCAAAACTGATCCAAGGAAGGACAACTGGTGAATGGGACGACAGGGTCATGGACACCCAAGGCTCACTAACGCATGTGGGGGAGAGAAGGCTAGCCCATCTGGTCCGATCCCACAGAAGAGCTTCCTTGGTTTAAAAAGTGACTCTGATTGAAAGGGGTCAGAACACAAAGTGCACCACAGTCATGTTTCAACAACATGAGGGACCTACTTAATATTAGGCAGGTGGTGTTAATGTTACGGCTGATCGTGTAGGTGCCTTTACACCCTCTCCCACCCATCTGGCTCATGGATGAAAAACAAAAGCAAGTTGAAGTTCTACTAAGGCAGATCAGCACTTCTGAGTACTCGTTTTCTAAGGCAGGGGCTGCTGTGCTGTAAAACTGTGTTGTTTGCACACTGAAACTGATTCATCAGTTCATCATTCTTCCAAGATCCCAGCACTGCCAGACAGGCATCAGAGGAAAATTATATTATATTGGGGGCCCAACATTTGTAGTGTCGCTCCTTAAGATTGGACTCTGCTTTACAGACAGGCATTTTCAATGATGCATTACTATCATCATTGTGTGTGTGTGTGTGTATGTGTGTGTGTGTGTGTGTGTGTATGTGTGTGTGTGTGTGTGTGTGTGTGTGTGTGTTTGTGTGTGTGTGTGTGTGTGTGTGTGTGTGTGTGTGTGTGT
>JBBPDA010000152.1:3653659-3665550 GCA_037974385.1 Arnoldichthys spilopterus
CTCTCTCTCTCTCTTTCTCTCTCTCTCTCTCTCTCTCTCTCTCTCTCTCTCTCTCTCTCTCTCTCTCTCTCTCGCTCACTCTTACATTTACATTTACATTTAATCATTTGGCTGACGCTTTTATCCGAAGCGACTTCCAGGACAGAGGAAACAATCAAGCTCTCTCTCCCTCACTCTCTCTCACTTTCTCTCTCTTGCTCACTCTCTCTCTCTCTCTCTCCCTCTCCCTCTTTCGTTTACTCTCTCTCCCTCTGTGTATTTAGTCACATACTTACATACTCCACAAAAATGGACTGTAAGCCATGGTTGTAAACACCTCTAGTCTATGTGTTGAGTGGAAGGAGCAGTGCAGTGTCCTGATTTCACACACCTGGTTAAAGTCATAATCAGGCTGTGAGATGAAGGTGAGTTTGTGGTAGGAAACACTAAGCACACTGCTGGAATGATAATGAACAGGGTATTTATAGTAGATAAAGCAGCAGGTGCATGAAAGCAAAACAAGTATATAAAAAATGAAACAATGTTGTCGTAGAGGAATTGTTTTACAAAAAATGTTTAAAAGCTTTCAGCAAATGGAGATTATGGACATTTTTTATGAATGCTTACCATGCAACATTCATCTTTAGTTGATGTATGTTTATTGATATTAAAATCCATATCGGACACTTTTTGTTTATTAAAATTGGTGCATTTATTAATAAATTTAGTGCCATGTTGTATCAAAAAGACAAACAGTATGCACGAAGAGTAGAAGTTGAAACGTGGAGGAATGTTTTTAAAGTAAAAGCTGACAAAGAAAATGTCTAAAACAAAAATCCACAGACTTCTAAAATTTAAATTTGGTTTTAACAGTATGGCGAGGTCAGAGAAGCTGAAGGTACATAAAGTATGACATTCTTAAAATTACAGATGGAAATATTTTAAATCAACTTATTTCATTCATAAACTAAAAGTTATGCATTTTTCAACATTTTATTCATTGTTTATTCAACACCATCATTTTATTATTTGTTATTTGTGCACAAACTGATGGAAACAATCTTCCAGAAGTTATCTGAACACATTCTGCACTTTATGCTAATCTGAATCAACCAATTTACTATAATTTTGACTTATTTTATGACTTTTTTACCAATGGAATATGGCTGTTGTCCCTCAGGGTGAGATTTCTGAGCCTCATGGCTATAGATAGAGCAAGCTTTGAAGTGATCTGCCATGTCTCCACAACTCAAGCCTTTGCCCAACCATATGCTAGCAAGTACAAACTGCCAGTCAAAATTAATGAAGATGAAATGGTGCTAAAATTCCTAGCGTGGTTTAGCTGCATACTGTAAAGATCCTGCTGAGCATGAAGCTAATTATCACCGCTAATCGTATATGCTATGTCGTCTTACATCCTCTTTAATGATTTAGTGAGATGCATGAATGTTATGTTATTCACCATTATTCAAGTCCCAAAATAACATCTGAGGAATATGTTATTATATTACTCACACTGTGGGCTTTGTTGAATGTTGACATTTAATCTTCGCTTGACGCAAATCCCTTTGACTGATGTTTAAAATTAATTAGTAGATCAAACATTATTTAATGCTAGCTGCAACATCTTCACAGATTAAGGCTGGATCTAATCACTTCTAAGATTACAGTGAATTGTAAACACATATGTAATAATGTATGACTGGATGTAAAAATAAACACTGTAACACTGTAGTCTGGGCACATCATGTCTAGGTTAACTAAGCAGGTTAAAAAAGCAGCTATTGACCATAAATGACAAAATGGCAAATTTACAGGATACGTAAAAATAACTATCTTGGTGGTTAACCTTATGTTAGGCTTTTATCAGGGCTCCTGAAGGCCTCACCAACTGGGGAGCTTGCTTGCAGATATCATTGGGAAAAGTCCTAATTTGGCAAGTTTCATTTGGATATGGTTTAACTTTGGTTTTAATCATTTTAATCAGTTAATTATTCCTGCCAAAACCCTTTAAAAAATAATATTATTACTGTAGTATTTGTGCAGTTTTAATACGAAAAACATTATATTATGTATTGAATTAACATTATAAACATATACAAGGTTCCTCCCAAGGTTTCTTCCTACTGCTAGGGAGTTTTTTCCTTGCCTCTGTCGCCCTTGGCTTGCTCTTTGGGGGCTCGGACCCGGTTTCTGTAAAGATGCTTTGTGATAACGTCAGTTGTAAAAAGCGCTATACAAATAAACTTGATTTGACTTGACTTGACAAGGGCTTTTTTTTGTTTGCCTACAAGGCCCTGAAAAGGAGGGGGGATAATGCCACATGACCTTTTAATGTTACACAATGAGGAATGTGCTGAAAGAGAGACAGGCTATCTGGGATACGCTCTTCAAATCCTTTTAATCGACACCCTGGAACACACCACTAATGAAGATGAAATGGTGGTCATTAATACAGGGCAGAGATGCACATACACACACACACACACACACACATACAGTTTTACAGGGACTAACACAAATGCAGAAGGTTGTGTGACTGGTAATAAGCATAATGAATGTTTTTATCTGAAATGTAGTTTCAGCTCTGTGAGATAAAAGTTAAATCATTCTGTTTTGTCTTTAATCCTACTGATTACAATCTAAAACTGTTAAATAATAAAATATTATTAATTACATATTATTATAGTGCATATTGCTGTTCACGGCACAAAATCTCCCACATGCTAAGTTAATGTGAGAAGCCTTAACCTTGTTATTCCACTGAGCAGTTTGCAATTTCAAATTATGTAATATTTATTAACAAAATTTCAAAAATGGAGATACAAAGTTTCATCCTGACCTTATTGATTAATTGGTATATATTGGCTGTCAGACCAAAACAAAAATATTTTTTACAGAAAGTGTAAACTACTCCTGACATTTACATTGTGTCAAAATTTCACAAGGAATGGAGCTAAAGAAATGTTCTAAATTACTTTTAAATGGTACATTTTATTTAACCTATGTTAGAAATTAATGAGATTTTCTAGGTTTTGGACATTTTTTCCCTACAGCAATGGTATTTAAGTTGTAATGTCCCGTCTTGTCCTCTCGTCTTCATTACATTTCATGCCTTCCCATGTGCTCCCAGTCTCGTGTTGCTCCCAGTCTCGTGTTTTGCTTTAGCCCCGCCTTGTCTCCGCCCTCGTCACCTGTCCCTCGTCCTTGTCTCCTCCCTATGTCAGGTGTTCTTCGTTTAGTGTTCCTATTTAGCCTTGTGTGTTTGTCCTAGTCTCGGTCAGTTATTGTCAGTAGTTTTGCTGAACCTGTTTGTAGTTCTAGTTTGCTGCCGTCTTTTGTGTCTGTGCCTGTATCAGTTTCGTTTATATTCCTTTGTGTTGCCCTGGATGTTTAGCTTCTGTTGTAAGTTCAGTTCGTCTTTCTGTTCATCTTCATTTGTGATAATAGTCTGTATTTTTGTTAGTGTTCCTCTTATTATTTAAAATAAATCTAAAAGCTCCAAACTCGTGCTTACTTCCTGCAACCCCTCGACCAGGATCCATGAGGTCAGATTGTTGAAGATGTGTTCTTTAAAGAAGTATTTTTATAAATGAGATGCAAATTGTAATGTGGGCAGTTTCAGAAGGGAAGAAAAGAGGCTCGCGCCAGCAAAGAGGGGAGTGTTGCCTCACCAGACTGGATGAGTTTTTCGGACCTAAGCTGGAAAGTGGGTGTTAATACATGTCACCGGAAAATGGATGCACCATGCCAGATGTAAACATGGCATGGTGTTTGCTAATGTGCACAGTTAGCAAAGCCCACTAGGTGTTAGCATGGGGCGAGGAGGGCCTGCTCTGGTTAACGCCGGCAATGAGATTATTGGGTTGGGGACAAAAACAACAAAATATATGGTTGCAAGTGCTGGGCGGAGTGCTCTGAGTATGGACCATGAGAGCATGTACAAGACAAGAATGCAACTCCTTTTAACAACAGAAAGCGTGCACACATGCAGACCTCCCGTGCCACAAACGACTGCATCCAGGAGCCCACAAAGCCAAATATGAGCCTTGCTGGTGCAGACGGCGCACTTGCTAACCGGAACCAAGCAGAACCCCCTGCTACTACAGTTCACAGGGGGCATGGGAACAGAACCCCAAGACATGAAAATGGAAGCCCAGAAAACAGACAAAATGAGAGCCGCTTGAGGCCTGTCTGCTAAGGACAGTAGAAGGGAGAGAAAGGAAGACCCACGGGATAAACACCAGAGAGCCTTTACCAAATTATCAGCGAGTCCAGTGTAGCCAACGCAAACATACTAGCCACACCTGCCACCAGAGACAAGAACTCCGCTCAGCCAGGTTAGACAAGCATGCTTATAAGGGCTTTGGCCCAGGTGAAACACATATGCACGAATGACTTAACCATGGTGGCATATCACCAAACAAAACTCTCAGTCACCCCCTCCCAGCCTGGTTGGGCCCAAACCTCACACAGGAACCTTCACAGCCTTTTATATCAATTCAAAGATTTATACTCAAAAGTGAATTGTGTATTTTAAATTATATATATTTTAAATTTTTACTTTATTTTACAATTTTTTAAATGTCTTTAGGTAAAAATAATATATTTAATATATGTGAAGGTGACTATTTGTCATTGTGAACACACTCAAGCACCACAACGAAATGTGACCTCTGCATTTAACCCATCACATATGCACATGGGGAGCAGCGGGCAGCTATCAACAACATCTAAGGGGAGTAGTGTAGCGGGGCAGTGCCTTACTCAGGGGTACTGCAGAAGTGCCCGGGCTGGGACTTGAACCTGCAACCTACAGGTCCAAAGGGCAATGTCCTAACCACTGCCCTATATATTTATATATAAGTTAAAATAATATATATTTTTTAAACCTCTCAGCAACATAATTTTTTTTTAATCTTTAAGGAACCACCCAGTGTGAGAGTGTATAGTGGGTTTTAGGAGGAATTGCTTTTGGAAATTAACAGTAGGCTGCCGCTTTACTTCATCAGACTATTTCATGATTGTGTTTCTCTGTTGACCATGGGCGCCAGACCTAATTCAAGATTATGTGTGTTAAAAATAGAGTGGCGCTTTATTCAGGGAATGCTTTGTCAGTGGAGTCTCTAAGCACCAAAGAATCTACTCCATTCTTTACTGCAGACTTTTAGAGTGGGAATCAGTGTGGACCTCATTCATGCTTCACTGGCACAGTAAGCATACTGTGCTGTAGAAAAGAACTGGATTCCTGTACATGGTCTAAAATGTAACTAGAAAATGGACTATGTGTTCAACAACACACTATATATCTTCCCTCTTCACTGTAGTTACAGCCTCTACTTGTCTATAAGAACATGTGAGGTCAGGTACAGGTGTTAGATGCTCATAAACACTACTTCAGCCTATCTCAAAGGCCTTGGATGGTGCTCCATCACTCCAGAGAAGGCAGTTCCACAGCCCAGAGCTGGGAGCTTCATAGAGTGTCCCATTCTACTAGCAGTGCTTTTCTATGGTTACAACTATATGGTTACAACTATTTCTATGGTTCTAACAGTCAGTTCCTGAAGGTGATGTATGGAAAGAAGAGAATAGGGTGAGCATAAGAATCTGAGCCACTTTAACAACTCAGAGGATCTCCATAATGGCAGGTCCTTTGGGGTGTTCCCATTATGCAGTAATTACATACCAAATATGATCCAAGTGAAGGTGAACCAATGGCAGGGTTAAAGGCTGTCAGGGGTGGTTTTAATGTTATGGCAGTCAAAACAACAGCCATACAAGCCAATAAGTCATTTATGTACAGCATTTTATAGTATTTTACAGCATTTGCCTTACTATGTTTCCTATTTGCCATTGCGTATCACAGAGCAAAGCCAAACAGATTGTAACCCCCTCTATCTCTGCTGCTTAAACAGATGTGCCGGAGGAAGGGAGAGTGGGTGTGGTTGCTCGGATGCAGTGAGCTCATCTCCTCATCCCGACTGTCAAGGCAGTCCAGCAGCAGACGAGGACCCTTTCAGAGGCACAGGATCGAGCGTGAGCCGACTGGCATTCTTCAGACACCTTGAACGAGTGGAAACACTCCGCTGTTACTGGGAGCTCAAACATGTTCAGGTGATTCTCACACACACATATACACGTGGTCAGGTGCTTATGTATACCCGCTGATTGTACAGTTGGCCTAAAATAAGCTGTAAATTAAAACATGCATACATTAAATGTGTGTATAGTTTCGGAATCATTTAGTTTCAACAAGCTGAGTTTATATACATGATATTATATTATAGTTCCTAGTTGAACGTTTCATCTTTACATGTTACAAATTCATTTTACTAGTTTTACATTCTGTAGATTTAAAGAGGGTTGTAATTTTGAATTTCTCTTGTATGTCTCCATTTGAAAAAAATAGATATTGTCCTAACACACTGTAAATGCCCAGTGAAAAGGATATTGAGGAAAGTGTTGTTTGTAGTGTTGGCTGCGTGAGCATTCTTTGCTGTCAGAAACCCACCACTAGAGTGAGCTGTTCTGCTGTTCAGGTTATGGATCTCCTTTCTTTGCAGTCTTTGTCTTCTCAGCATTAGCTTATACTAAATTGTGCTGGACTTTCAATACAGATACAGCTGGACTTTCAATACACATACAGCTGGACTTATAATACACATACACCTGGACTTTCAATACGGATGCAGCTGGACTTCAAAGTGAAGAAAGTATACCACAAACACACTTTCCATAATACAATAGGCCTACAGTAATTTGCATGTGAGCATTAGAACTGGACTACGCAAAACAATCAGAGAACATGGGCTGGTCTGATGAATCCCATTTTCTTTTACACCAGTGGTGCCCAATCCTGGTCATGAAGATCTTCCTTCCTGAAGTGCCTAGTTCCCATCATAATCTGCCACACCCAGCCTGTCTAATTAACTTCTTCAGATGTCACTGATTGATTGTATAAGGTACATTAGGGTCAGGGGCAACATGTTAGATGCAGGTTGGAACTAAACTCAACAGGAAGGCAAATCTCGAAGAAGGGGGCTACTGTTTTACATTATTTGCATGGCTGGGTGCATGTGTCTCTTTTCTGCAGGATGCACAGTGGGAAGAAGGCAAGATATCAGAGGCAGTGTGATAGTCTGGGCAGTGTTCTGCCAGAAAAATGTGGGTCCTAGAATTAATTAAAGTCCAGCTGTTACTTTAATACAGACCACTCACTTAAACATCGCTGCAAGCCGAGTACACCCCTTCATGGCAACAGTCGACCCTAATGGCAGTTTCCTCTCTCCTCTTTTAAGTTTGCAGTCAATAGGTACAGTGCAATACATCAAGCACATGAAGAGGAATGGACGTCAGGTGCTCAAGCACATTCCCCTTTGGCCTTAGTGTCCTTTTTGCTAAAGCTAGTGCCCCTTGTCTACAAAAATCTGGTTTAGATTTTTTGTCTATTACCAACCGCCAAAGCTTGACCATTTTTGCTTGATTGTTGCCCTGCCATAAATATATACATAAAACAGGAGATTCATGCAATATGTTCAGTGTGTGGCGCATGTGCTGATATTTTTAATATGCACACAGACAAACACTCACACACACATAGAGGTCTCACATAGTTGCATATCACTTCTGACCAGACACCTTCTGCAACTGGCCAGGCTTAAATATCTGGAGTGCATTACATTCCCAGCAGCGTGTGAGCATGTTGTGGGACCTGTGTTGTATTAGAGTTCTCTTTTGGCAGCTTTTCTCATAATGTACTATGTCTAATGTGTGACTCTTTTTTAACAAGCAAATTCAGCTACTTTAAGATGGTAACACAAGTACTCCATTGCACACACAGCAGGCATAAAAGCATTGATAGCAGAACATGATGCTCTGGAGCAGCAGCACATTGGCCTAAGGTCACCAGGCTCAATGCCTAGCGTTGCCCATTGGGTTGTGCATTTGTAGAACTGTGTTCTCTGGAGTGACATAGCTCACTCTTTGGGATGATTTGGAATAGCATTTGAGATCCAGAACTAATCTTTCATCATTACCTGACCCTACTAATCCTGTTTTGGCTGAATGCAATCAAATCCTGACAGAAATGCCCATTGGAAGAAATGGTGGCTGAGCAGGTGCCTATGAATTTGTGAACAAGTATTGTGTATGATATAATACCAGGAGTTGCAAAAGTATAGAAAAACTGTAGTTAAATGTTAATCCAACTGAACCGTTGTGATGTCAGAGATTTTGCCCTACACAAGGACATTCCTGATGTCATGAATTGGGTCGAGGGTTGCAGGAAGTAAATGTGAGTTGATTTATTAAATAAAATACATTAACCAAACAACAATACAAACCAATAAAACAAACCAGGATGAACAGAAAGACTAAGATAACTTACGCCAGGAGTTAAACACAACAGGGGATTCCAAAACAGGGTCTAAGGCAACACGAAGGAACATAGACGAAGAATACTCAGGCAAAGGAAACACATACCACTGACAAAGAAACAAAGAACACGGCAGAAAACTAGGACACGGAATGACAGGGGTCAGAAGAAACTCAATAACCGACGAGGACAAAGACAAACAGACGAGACTAAATAGAAACACCAAACAAGGAACACCTGACGCAGGGAGGAGACTGGAACGAGGGGCAGGTGACAAGGGCGGAGACAAGGCGGGGCTAAGTCAAAACATGAGCACATGGGGACAACCAAAACAAACATGGACATAACCACAAGACTAAGGAAAACAGAACCAGAACAGGACAAGACGAACCCTCACACCTGATAAGCACCAGTGTATATACCTCATGTGCACGTGCAGGTTTGAGGGAGGTGTGGGAAATGATCGAGCACATTAAGTGCTGTGTCTATGGTTAAAGGATACACCGGGCTGTGCTGATTACTTTGCTTTGCCCCACAGCCACATTTCCACCTGTCGCACACTCGTCTCCCTGAGCGACAGGCCCTGCGCTCCTTATGGAGAGGAGAGGAGGGGCAGGGGTTTTCACTTTGACTTGTCTTTCATAATCTGTGGCTTAGTCACACTGCTGATGTCAACAACCAGACCGCTGTTAAGGGAGAGTGAGAAAAAAGGGCGAATGAGAGAGAGAGAGGAGGAGGAGGAGGAATTAAAGGTCTCATTAAAGAATAAGTTTGAGGGCGGAGGGAGGCTTGGACTGGCCTTGGCCCACTGGGATTGTGACCATGGTTGCCATGGAGGACCTCTTGCAGGATAAGGACGTTTGGATTGTGGGTAGTGTGTGCTTAGTTGCATCCTTCTTATGGAGGCACTTTTGGAGTTTATTCACCCACAAGAGGAAAAGGGATAAATCTACAGGAAGTACACCAGTTCACACAGAGGTAACACACACACACTGTCTAACACACACTGCCACATTGACTTACCCCATAAATGTCTAGACTTCCATTTTTCACTCCAAAAAACCCCCAAATAATTCAGCCAGTTTGCACTTTTCCCATTGTAGTTGCTGAGTAATAAGTCTTAGAATGTTGCAAGCCTTAAGACTTAAGGATTTAAGTGTCTTTAAAGCACTTAATGACAGTTCACAGCAACTTTGAAATGGTTAAGTGTGTATGTGTGATCAGTACACATTATATGGCAAGGCATTCCCATTTAGTCTTTATTTTTTTAAGGGAGGTAGACATTAGGTGCTGCTTGCGTGTGTCAGGCCTGCTGCTGACCTGTGGTCCTGGTGGTGGTCATGGGAAATAACGATTTCAGCAATTCTTACAGTAGTTTAGACCCATCATGTGTTGGATTTATCAGGTAACAGAGCTCAGCGTGTGATTTCACAGCTGTGATACTGGTTTTGCCACCTCTGCTTTCTCAGTGATGTAGGTCAAATGATTCAGACATTCAGAATCATGTGGTCAGGGTCATGAAGTTTATCAGGAAGGCCCTGCTGTACTACACTGATACAGTTCTTCACATTTTTCATTTTAGCATTTTAACTGAAAGATTTTTTGGCTGGATTAAGGAGGGTGGGGGCCCCTGGGCAAATGCATTGTCGGGGCCCTACTTACATAAAAATATTTTGAGTACACAAAATGTTGCAGTTGTTTTACACATCTGTTTTACATATCATGTCTCAAAGTGACAAAGTCTCTGCTCTATCAAAAGCTTAAATCTTTAACTAGCCATTGCTAGACAGACAGCATAAGAAGCCAGAAAACAGACAAAGCAACAGTCTTTTTTAAAGCCGATTCAAACGCACATTAAACACCATTTCAGTGCTGTGAGGCTGTCACTGAAAATGACCAAATGTTCAGATCATCGTTAACCAAGCTTTCAAAGCAATGAGCTGTAGAATTCTACAAAAGCTGTCCCAACAAATCATTTAAGCTGTACTATATATTAGGGAAGATCGATGCTTTTGAAAATTTTACTTTTCTGCATTTGCTTACAGCAAATCACTTAATCAGATCATAGAAATCCAGTTTCTCAACCACACCACTCTCAAATCACTTCAGACCTGTGCTCTGTGTTTCCAGTGTTCAAAACATGAGCGTTACCTTAACTGAAAATGAAGCAAGCAAAATAAAAAAACATATCTGATGGATGGGGAATATAGAAGCTGTTGTTTTGAGATGTAATCACCATTTAAAAGTTTGCGTTGGAAGTGAAATTCAGAGAAAAATATCATTTCTGATGTTTGTATGTGCATTCAGAAGCTTTGCTTGGACTGAACTGTTGATCTTTCCTGAGTGAGCAGAGTCAGTTCTGTAAGGATACTCCACATTACAGCGATTATGATAAACATATACATGCACCTTTTGCAAACTGTAGGTACTGCAACCCTCGTGAGTTAATATAAAAAAAAATAACGAATACTATTCTGAACTCCAAGGATAGCAGCGTTCAGACTGCACTTAAACTCACATGTGCACTCGCACCCACGGACACTGAGAAATGTATGATACTGGTCATCAGCCAAGTTCACATAAAATAACGGTGAACGACTCTGTGGCACATGCGCAGTTAACTTTGGTAAGGGCATTTGGTAAGGCTCTGGGCTACAGCCCCGGTAAGCCCTTCCTAAAGCCCGGCCATGGGTACCTGGTTAAATGGTTCTCTATTATGGAAACATTGTTGTCTGCTTCTTTAAAGAACCTTTTAAAATGGTTCTATGCAACACTGAAGAGGGTTCAGTTCTTGCTATGAGTCAGAGAACCCTTTTGAATATTATATAGAACCAGTTTTATTTAGAATTTTTAGTATTGTGTGTGTGGGGGCTCAGACTTAGCTTCTGGTAGGCCACAGCACTGCAATACTCTGCATAATTTTACCTAATTTAACAAGCAAGCAGTGTCTCTATGAGTTTGGCTTTTACCGTGTTATACACTGATGTCTGCAAGACTGCGGCCACCTGTACTGCACATGTGCCTTAGACATTCTTACATTTAAAAATCAGATGGAACCGTTGTCCTATAAAAAAAGGTTCTAAAATTGTTTTAAATGGTTTGTGAATCCTGGTTGCTTTTACAACTCTTTGAGTGTTCGAGTATTCAGATTAACTTCCTGGTTACAGAAGTAGGACCCATTTCTATGTAATTCGTGAAGGAAATCTGCTCTTCTTTGTAGTACTACTGTTGTGCCTTGTCTACTGATTGTCTATGTGCTAATTTGAAAATGTTGCCTCACTGAAAGTTTGCTTGTCTCCCCATCTCAGACAGTATTCTATTCTGAACAAGTGTGAACGTGTTAGTTCAGTGTCAGGTGTCACAGTGTGACTGTGCTTCTACATTGACAAACAATTTTGGCTTCTATCTGTTTGCGTCTTTCAGCTAGCATTTCAGTACCATTGTTGGATTCAGGCAACACATCTCTCTCTCTCTCTCTCTCTCTCTCTCTCACACACACACACACACACACACACACACACACACACACACACACACA
>JBBPDA010000152.1:3665650-3695830 GCA_037974385.1 Arnoldichthys spilopterus
CTCTGTCCTGGAAGTCGCTTTGGATAAAAGCGTCAGCCAAATGAATAAATGTAAATGTAAATGTAAATGTAAATGGTCTGTTCATCATGAAAGTTTCACATACTTTAAAGGTCGGCAGCTGTGTTGATGTAAAAAAACAAAAATCTAAAAAAAAATGTAGATAATTGATTTTCTCTGTGCAGTGATGATAAGGAGGCTGGTAAAACATTGGTAACACCACTGAAGGTCAGTATTTTAGTAAAATCTTATAAGTACTGACATAAGCAAATTACAGTTCATAATATTTTCTGAGGCTACATACACCAATCAGCCATCACACTAAAACCACCTATTTCATATAGAGTAGGGTTTGACCAAACCAGTTCTGCTCTGACGTGTTCTGACCCCTTTGTATCAGTGTCAGCATTCTCTTTTTTAACCACAGAAGCTCTTCAGATGAGCACGTAGATCAGTGAGCCTTGAGCACCTATGACCCTGTTGCCAATTCAGTGGTTGTCCATCCTTGAACCATTTTAGGTACTAAACACTGCATGCACCCACCCCACAAGATCTGCTGTTTTGGACATCTGACCCAGTCATCTAGCCATCATAGTATGGCTCAGATCCTTACAATTGCCCATTTCTCCTGCTTCTAACACTTTAACTTCAAGAACTGACTGACTTCACTGGCTAATGTATCCCACACCCCTGAAAGGTGCCACTGTAATCAGCCATCATAAAAGTACATGTTGGCAACAAAAAATTATATGTCAGTTGTTATGAAAGGTGTCATGTAAGAATGTGTGAAAAAAGGTGTTCCAATTACATATTGATGTTGTGAGTGTTGACATATCTTCAAGGAGAGGTCAGGATTCACCCAAAAAATTTTATATGTTTTATTAAAAAGAGAGAGAGAGCATTCTCAAAGTGAAATGAAATGTCTTCTGCAAAAAGCATCTAAGAGCATCTAAGCAGCAAAGAGCACTAAATAATCTTTAACAAGAGATGATATAGCAGTTCTAAAAACTGTGGGTGTTTGCCATGTATGAAAACCAGTTTCAGCCGGCTGTCAGCGTCATGGAGGCAGTAGCGTTGAAGAGTCTGGTTTTTACAGAGTATAGTGTCCTCGTTTGGAGATTAACACAGAAGCGAAGTGGACGTTTAGTATAAATTGATCTTTAGTCTTGGCCAAATTGTTTCAGGCCCTACAGATGGTGAGGTGTCAAGGGCCTGAAACCGGCCCTGGGCCGAATTCACCAATATAAATACAATAATAATAATAATAATAATAATAATAATAATAATAATAATAATAATAATAACGATAATGATAGTGATAATAAACAAACAAACAAACAAATAAATAAATAATAATAAGAACACAAACATTTGCTGTATTGTAATATGGTTGTATTACTGCAATGCACCATGTGGCAGTAGCTGCAGAGCGGCCTCTGGGCTTCTGGCTATGTGTTTACCACACATGTGCCAGGCCTCTGCTTTCATCACCAGAAGTGTGTTAGCCAGAGTTTCCTAGGGACTCCCCCACGTCAGCTCATACGTACCCAGACTGAAGCCCCACAGTGGCCCAGCCAAGCCCAGTCTGTCTCAGGAGAGGGTGGTTAGTGTTAAAGCTCATCTCCCTTGCGTAAGACAAATTGAGAAGCAGAGAGAAGGAGTGAGAGAGAAAGGAAAGGCGGGGGAGGGCCTGGGAGAGATTTTGTTACCCCCCGCAACCCGCTGCACTAAAATAGCCTCATATGCCTGAACCCTCTGCATACGTTCGCTTGGACATTAACCCACAGTAACACAAACAGGCACATGCTCAAGGCCCATCATTCAGATACATGCATATGCACACATATTAACTCTTTACATTGTAAAGACACATTCATGTTCCACTAAAAAATGCAGGAACGCATCATACTTTTGGGTCGTGTTCAATTGCACAACTGCATCACTCTAGCGGTACCATTCTTCTTGTAAACACATGCAACAGTGTGCTAATGCATGTGTAAAGTGTGTGCTTCAGTGAATGAGAGCTTGATTGACAGTTACTTGCTAGAGATAGTTAAATAGCTATTCAGCCAACTTTATAGGCTGTCATCACTCAGCGGTGGGTCACTGTTTATGAGTGTGCAAAGGGCAGGGCTATCCAAATGCTGTGTTAGCACTGTTTTTTATTTCAATAAGAACATTTGCACATCAGAAATAAGTGTTTTGTGGTTCAGCACAGCTTGTTAAGTTGCTGGAATGTATTTTAAAGGATATGGTTACAGAATGTGAGAACAGAACTAGTACAAGACCACAGTGTGGTATTCAGCTCTTTTCACGTCTGCTGCCCTCTAGTGGTGAATCACAACACAATCAGCTGCGAGTTTATTGTGTAAAAATAAAGAATACATTTTTTAATATTTAAAATAAGAAAGATCATGTTTATTTAATCTAAACATTAACACATTCTGGTCTCCATTAAAATCACAATGTTAAATTTCATTATGTGAGAAATTCATTTCTGATTATACATTACATTATATTTACATACACACCCTACTAGAGAGGTATGTACAGTACTGTTCAAAAGGCTTAGGCATCTGAGAAAATGGTCATTAAATGCTGTTTAGGGTAGTAGGTGTTTCTGTTTTCCTCAAAAAACACTAATATTAGAATAAATGTAAATCATAAAACAGTAAACAGTGATTTTGTGTGTCAGTGTACTGGCTGCTCTGTGATTGGTTGGCCTCCTGTCCTGGGTGTACCCTGCCTTAGGCCTATAGTCAGCTGGGATTGGCTCCAGCTTCCCTGTGACCCGGAAACGGAAGAAGCGGTTGGAAAATGGATGGATGGATGAATGGATGGGTGTATTGGCTTGACCTTTTCCGAGATCTTTCCTTGTGGACGTCCAGTGTTATATGTAGTTCCCATCAAATCACGAATTTGGGCTCAATGTGTCCTTCATTAGATGAAATCAGGTTCTGATGGAGCTTCACACACATCCATCCAGTGACTGGTGGCCTGAAGGAAAAAGGTTTATTCTTTTCACTGCTTTCCTTGCAGCTCAGATAAACGGCTTTAAAACATTACATAGGTGACGAAGACTTTTGCACAGTACTGCATACAACATTTTACTGTATTTAAATTGTGCTGTATCATACATTTTACTAGCGTGTGCACTAAATTTAATATGTGACACTAAACCAACATTTGCTTTTTATTGACTCTGTTTAAATAATAACAATTGTGTTGGTGCAATACATTACAGTCATATTGGAACAAATGTAAACATTTGGAACAAGTAATTCAAAGCACTACTTTTTCTTATGCTAATATGGGACACTGTAAAACACAACTTTTTTTTTTACTAATATTTCACTTTTTTAAATGTTTTTTAAATATATTGCACAGAGGCAAATGTTCAGCAACTAATTTTTGACTTTTTTTATACTTTTTCATGATTTCAATTATTACACCCGTATACCCTAACAACGCTTTCGGGCATATTTTCCCCATCTTCCTTTAGAACAAAAGATGAAACTAATGTAATATTTAATAATATTGAAATGGAAAAAAGGTATGAGGTTTTAAAATCAACATTAGAATATTTTAATAAACATTTTAGCCATTAAAATCTCAAGATTTAAATATTATCATTGGTGAAGTGGGATATGAGAAATAACTGGGCCTGTTATACATGTTGTGTGTATGTTTCTATCTTTGCACACAACACTGGGGAAATTCTTAAGCACCTGATAGAAATCCATTAAAAACTGGAGAGTAATTTAATCAGATCAGTGTGCCTTTCTGTTCAAGCAGGAGACATTTGGACGGCATTCTCCAAATTAGTTTATACATATAATAATATTAATAATAATAATAATAATAATAATAATAATAATAATGCATGTTATTTTCACTGCTTTTATTCTTGTTGTATATGGTTTTTTTATTATTGGTATTTTTTAATTTTAAATTTTTATTTTTATTTATTATTTTTAAACAGTTTGTTTACTGTATGTACACACAGCACTGTGTTTCCATACTCTCCCAAACCTTTAGATTTACTTCCTATCTGTCTACTGCTAACAAACCAGTCACTATTATTTAGTGGCACAACCAGCTCTTCCTCTTTTTCTTTTTACAAAGTCATTTCTTCCTCTGTGTCCCCATCAACCTCTATCCAGAAGCAACGTTGTGATCAACTATGAGATATGACACTCTGACTGAATTGTGCCCTTCTTTCCTCTGCCTCTGTGTGTAAAGAGTGTGTGCAGTAAAAGCATGTGACCAGCATGTATAATAATGTATTACTCTAGACAAATATTCCAGTATACAGCCAAAGCTATTCATGAGATACTGCTTCCGTAATGAAGCACATAAAGGCAGCTAGCCACAATTACTAAACAGTTATTGAAGAGCTACAAAAAGAGGTGGATGCCTCAGATCCCTCATTAAATGAAGTTCACTGTTAAATTTAGCTGGGTTTTGATAAAAAAAAGTTAAAATGCTGAATGCGAAAAGTAGCTTTATCCAACACTTATAGTCATCACAGGCACCAGGAGTCAGAGCACAGGTAGGCAGCCACACGCAAGGCACACCCCCATCAAAGCACAGACTTTCCTTTAATCAAAGCTTCATTTATAGCTGAATGTCTGTCCTGATGTTTTCCAGCTTTCCCTCTGCAGAGCTTTATTTTCAGTCTGTGTGTTCTGTTAAAACTCCACCTATACATTCCAAACAAATTACTGAGGGCATGTCGACTCCACCATGACTCCAGACATGTGGCATCTCAACATTCCACCAGGGGCAAAACAAAAAAAGGTGTGATTCTTTTGTGCTCTGAGATACCTATGTGTTTTATGAACAGTGGCCAGATCCCCCTTTGTGTGAGCACACACCTTTAATTCTATTCAAATATGTATTTTATGTAGATTAGGAATGCAGGGTTGTTGATAAATACAGTGCTGGAAAAATTTGTTTCTTCTCATTTTAAAAAATTGTTACATTTGATTTTCTCTGATCTTCAAATTGAATTTAAGACCTGAGCTCAAATGATTATATTAAAAGAAAAAAATTTACCTCCGCTTACTTAGTCACTCAGTAAACCAATGAATAGGATCAGACAAGACACAACCAGACTTGACTACTGTCAGCCCTGTTAAATCAAAACATCAACTAAATACATTTCCTGCAATGTGAAGTAGGTTCAAAGGTCTCATAGCTATGGCATTTTAGAAAAACACAGCGAAAGCCATTCTCTACAAATTAAGAAAGCTTTGAACACAGGAGGACCCTCCCAGGAGTGGCTTGCCTACCAACATTCCTCAAAGAGCACTGGTTCATCTAAGAAGTCACAAAAGAACCCAGATGAAATGCAGGCCTGGAAAGTTAAGCTCAACCGGGTTATGCAATAAGATGATAAACTAAAGTGCAAAAAAGGTATTAAGAAGTACAGTGGTGGGTCAGTGGTTAGGACCTTAACCTTGTGAACAGAAGGTTGCAGGTTCAAACGCTGACCCAAGTACCACTGAGGTGTCCTTGAGCAAGGTACCGTCCCACTACACTACTCCCCAGGTGCTGTTAAATGCAGAGGTCACATTTGCAGTTTATTTAGTCTTGAAGCTTATGTGCTGGAAGCAGAAAAAATTGGCAAGGCCTTGACAAAGGCCTTATTGTGATGACTAAACTACATCAGAGCAGAAAACAGAGCCTCTCCAGAACAGCAGGTCTTTTCCAGGTGTCCTGCTGTTAGTACCTACCAAAAGGAAGGGAAACTGGTGAATTTTCCTCATGGTGATGAGTCAACTCACTAGTGTAGTTCACAGATGCAAGTGGGGAGTGAAGACTAGCTTGTCTGGTCTGATCCCACAGAAGAGCTACTGTGGTTTAAAAAGTGAGTGCTGACTCTGACAGAAAGGGATCAGAACACACAGTGCACCACAGTCAGAGCTGTTTCAGCAGCATGAGAGACCTACTCAATATTTGGCAGGTGGTGTTAATGTTATGGCTGACTGGTGTATGTACATTATATGTTGTTGGTGTCCAAGTATAACACGTATGTTCATTCTTTTGGCCACAAAAGCTACCTTTTAACCTTGTGTGACGTAAAATGTCTAACATTGTCTTACCGTCTCCTATAAAGTTGCCATTTTGGAGACGCTTGTGTTTTTTTCAGCAGCAATTTGGAGGTGTCAGTGTGTACCATAGCTCTAACCCTAGCCTTAAGTGTGAAAAGCACTTTACACAGTCAGGACCATTCTGTTGGTCCTGTAGAATAGCTCTGATTTTCTTTTTTGTTTTTTCTGCGTAGTCGGGACAGGAGTAATACGCAACTAGGGAAATGAGTTGCATTATCAGGTTTGCATTCCGGATGAGCTACCGATCCCCCGGACACATTCTGCCCATTATGAGAAACCGGCAACCAGTCAGTCATCAAGTATGAATGACCCAGCCAATCACGTCGCAAGTACAGGCACTAACTCTATTATAAGAGTCAGGCTATTATAAGATCATTGTATGCTGGGGTATGTTATCAGGCCTGCTCCTCTCGTCCTTTGCAAATGCTTACAGGCTATTGGGTTACACTGCAGTATGTGAGAGAGATACTTACATGCACTAAGGAGAGCACACTGTGTACAGTTCAGAAATCTGGAATCACCACTCAGAAGTTTGGAATCAATGTTTTTAATAACATTAAACCAATTTTACAACATAAATAACATAAACATTTAAAATATTACATAAATAATCATTTGAGAATCACAAGAGAGGGTAAACATATTCTTAACCTTTTACCTAAACTGGGCAATCCAAAAAAAAACCAACTCACTCTAAAATGGGAACCAGAACTCATGGTTCTGGTTCTAGTTTACATTCCACCTGCTTGAGACAACTGGAGCAATCACCAAGTGTCTAATTTGGCTAATCAGCATTCTTGCTTGCTAGTTTGCTTAACTTACTGGATGATATGACATGAAATATTCAAGAATGGATAAACAGACTCATGTTTCAGCTCTAACTGTGATGGCAGGAAACAATACAGCATCACTGTTTCATGATTTCTATTGGTCGAAAGTTTCACACAGTGTAAATACCAGCTGCTGTGAAATCTAAAAATAAACAATGGAAATGGAGATAAGTGTATTTCTCTGGACAGTGATGATATGATGCAAGTACTGTGCATTGATGGATTTAACAGGTAGTTTTGGGAATAAAGAATGTAGCTGTAGATGAGTCTCAAATCTCTGTAAAGCATCAACATCGAGATGTACAGTGCCAGTACGAAGTTATGATAAAATGCTGGAAATATTGACTACAACACATACACTTTTCTGTCTAGTTTATAATACCTTAAAACGTACTTTGTGCATTATTGTTGCTGTTGAACAAAATTAAAATATTGTTAAAAGTCCACATTTTTGAAAAGTCATGTACACAGGTAACATTATTTTAAATGGCTTCTAGCACATTCACAATATCAGTACAATGGTCTCTATTACCATGAACATGCTTGCGATCCCTGTTTGAAGCTGATTCCAGTTGGCAAATATTAAGTAGTGTTAAAGATAAACATCCTAGTTGACTTTGAGCCAAGGCTGTAAGCTCATACTGACTGAACATGTTCCATTGTCCAGTTTAATTGCTTCTACCCTACACCTGCTGCACTTCTTTTACCCTTTTACACCTGCCCGGGTGCTCCAAGCAGGAAATGCTTCCTGTCCGGAATGTGAAGGACATCCTGCTGTGACACACACTACCACACACACTCACACCTATATCAAACAACGCACACGTATGCACAAACTCTCGGATTACCAAGATCATACAGAATGACCATAGTCCATCATTGATAAACATGAGATAAAACTGTACAAATACATATTTGCAGGTTTCTGTTTGTGCTGTGTGTGTTTTCTTTTCTACATGACAAACTGAAAAGATTAAATTAAGTAAGGTTTTTCTTATAAAGCACATTTCTACCAAAGTACAACACATACAAACACAAACTAAACAGAAAACAGAATTAAATAAAATACGAAATAAAATAAGTTTCAAGATTCAAGATTTTATTGCCATGTGCACAGTAGGACAAGCGATTACACTTTGCTAGTTCACTGTTGCCAAAAATAAAGAGAACACGAAATTACTAAGTAATGACCTACTGAGTAATAAAGCTACGTACACATTACAGCTCTACAGAATGGATATCTGGTAATAACTGCAGCGTTAACACAGTGCAGTGTGCATTATTGCAGTATGTGAGTGTGGCAGTGCATTTCAACAAAAAGACACAAGATGCATAGTGCTTAATTGTGAGCAGCAGGTAAGTAAAATTACATTTAAAAAAACAAAGAAGAAACAGGGATCACAATTTCTCAAAAGTCCTGGAATAAAAATAAGTTTTAAGTCTTAATTTAAAAGAATGAATGTTAGGAGAAACCCGAACATCAGGAGGGAAACCATAATCTTAGACCCTTGACTGTAATCGCCTTTGTATTCTAAGTGTGAACAAGGGACAACCAAAAGTAGGTCATTTGATGATCTCAGTGATCCGGAGGGAGGTCTGAGGTGGAGGAGTTTTGGCTTTTTATGTTTTGGCTTAGAAATTTCTCATTATGTATTAGATACTGTTGCTTTCTGAGCAAAACCTTGTATCCAAACATGTATTTTACAGGAGAGGGAGAAAACATTCTTTGCTTCTAGTTTAAGTTAATGAAATGTGTTTTAATTCCACATTATTTTGGAACTTTTCTATAACATCACAAAATGTTAATTCTTGACAATTTTCAAGATACAAATGGAGATAAAAATGGGAATTTTTTTCATATACATATTACTTATACAAATACATATATACTTATTACTTACAGTGAATATGTATGCCTCTCTATCCTGTATAAAAACAAGTGTGTGTGTTTGTATGTCACCCCCCTTCTGTGTCTTTTGTCTCATGGCTTTTTGCCTGGCAGTGGTTTCAATAACCCCACACCTGCCTTCTGGCTTTACAGTGGGATCATATGGAAATGCCTCTTGCCTCTTAAAGCCATCAGAGTGACCACTCACACGCTACCCAATCAACACACGCTCTTAGGCTGCTGTATAAAAGTCCATACAGTGGGCTGGGGTGCAGACAGGGACAGATAGTTTTAGGAGGCTGATTAACACTTTGTAGTTTAGACCAGGCTAATTTCCAATGGAGATTTCCAAAGGAAAGGGGCTTTTTACTTTAATGTGGTTTACTAGAGTGTAAGATCTTCTGCGAATGCTTTTGGCTTCTGTATTGGTCAGCAGAGATGAGTTCCAGTCTGGTGACATCCCTAGCCAGAGTTTATGACCCAAAACCCTTACATGCTCCAAAACACTCCAGCAATGGACGAGTGGAAACCAAAAAAGTGTCAGTGACCAGCTCCTCTACTTCATCCTCCTCTTTCACACTGATTGACAGACGGGTCGATGCACTGAGCAGTCAGATGGACAAGCTGCTCAACCTACAGGAGGTGGCCATGAGGCGTCTGGAAATGATTAGTCTAGAGAAAGCCACACACATGAGGAACGAGAAGAACGTGGAGCATCTGCTGAATGCCATGCATGTTGACATGAAGACCATAAAGGAGCGAGCCGAGCAGCAGGCCCATAGACTGGACACTCTGGAGGGGCTGCTTAGTGGACTCCAGCATGCTGTCAGTTTCATCGTTGAGATGCTCAAACACTCTTCGTTGAGTGAGCACCTCAAAAGCACTTACACACATGCTGGTGAGAGGGTGAGTGATCCAGAAGGATGGATGGTTGGACTGAAGAATAGGACTGTATAGAAGAGAAATGAGTTTAGTAGAATAACAAATTTATATGCTAGTTACACATGTAGACAGGGACATTTTTGCTTCATGATGATAATCTCCGTAAAGCCTGAAGAGACAGCTGACACAGATTAACTGGTCCACCATGTCTCTAAAGTCACTTTCCCAGGATACCACACACTTGTGTTTGTGAATGTATGTGTATTTGTTGATGTCTGTGAACGTGAATTGTAGGTGGCTTTTACTTTTTTGTGGTTTGGTAGCTCTCTGTCACCTTCTTGTCACTTTCCCTTTTAGGTTTGCATGTGTTTGCATGGTCTGAAATAACATAATGTTGCTTTGGCCTTTACAGAAGTAGGATTTGTTCTTCTGTTGAGAGGTTTGAATATATACACATTGGTTGCTGGAGTCAGCACACAGCATAACACTGGCCAAACCAGTGTACAGATTTTACACTACATGTGTATATGTTGTCCTCTTGGAGTTAAAAGGTTCTGTCTGACATGTTTGTCTTATTCTATGACAGATTATTAACACTGTGTGAGGTGTTTTTAAGTTATATGCAGTTTTGGACTTTTTATCTAGAAAACAAAAAGATTTATATGAGTTTTGCTTTAATGAATGCAATAACTTTGAATATCTCCAAACCATTCAGAATGCAGATAGAACCTGTTATGTAGCTTTATCAATGCTGTCTTTAAGTAAAATGTTATTAATTTAGCTTTTTTATTATTAGCTCTTGTCACATATCCATTAGTCATTGACACTATAATTTCTGAACAGTAAGGGAGCATAATTTCAAGAAAAATCTTATTAAATATTTTGAAAATGATGAAATATGGCTCAATTAAGATATTTGTTGCAATCCAAATGGGTTGCAAAGGCTCAGCGAAAAGATAGTATGGTAACAAATTTGTATGGTTTTAATTATTGCGTGTTTTTCCTTTCCCATTTTTCAAATATGTCCAGCTGAGGGGGAAAGATGGCGTGGAGAAGCCAAAAGTGTGCTTAAAGGGGCTTAAATCCCAGAAGAAGAAGCCTCCAGACGTAGCAGGTAATGAAACATTACCAATATCCCAAGTTGGGCTCAATTCAAGTACATTTAATTTGTAGACTATTTGTGTAAAGCCTTTGGCTTTAGGTTGTTACATCTCCAATTGCATTTTAGGCCAGTGAAGGTTCTATTTTGAGAGGGTAACTATCAACAGCACCCGGGGAGCAGTGTAGCAGGACGGTACTTTGCTCAAGTGTACCTCGGTAGTGCCTGGGCCGAGACTTCAAACTGCAACCTTTGGTTCACAAGGGCAAGGTCCTAACCACTAGGCCATCACTACCCCCTTATGAAAATCTGAAAGTTCAGAGCAAGCCCTTAACAATTCTGAAATCAACACATAAAACAGCATGTAAAGTGGTACCATTACGATTGATGACCAGATGTTGATTTCTATTTAACACTATTAACTTTTCCTGCCTTGTTTCTGTTTAGATGCAGCCCAAAATGACTTGGAAGTTGTGCAGAAGCTCAACCAGCAGAACACTGAGCTTTCCCATGGTGACACTGAGACTGGTGCTAGTGCTGCAGAATTCCTTGACTTTATCAGAAATGAGCAAGAGCCACAGCCTGAAAAGGAGAGTGGGAAGGAGATGGCAGAGCTGCTGGCAGTGAAAGAAAAAGAGGAAAAAGTGAATGATAAAGATATTATCACAGATTTTAAGCTGGATGAAAGAGTGGAGGGCCCCAGGGAGATTAGCAAAGTAGAAGAAGAGGAGAAAACAGAGAAAGCAGAGGACTTGAGTGTGCCAGAAGTGCCCTCTCTGCTCATCCCACCATGCAAAGATGAAAGCAGTGCGGTCTACCAAGAAAGGTACCACAGCTGTAGTCGTTCTCATTAAACTTGATCTGAAAGCTGGTGTTATAAGTCAGCAGAATCAGTGAAGGTCCTTTTTTGTTGACCTTATCTCCATTCTTGTTAAGATATAATTTCTTTTGTCTGTGTGTTTGCGAGTGTAGCGATGCGAGTGAAGATAATGTGGAGTTGACTGGGAGCTTTAAGAGGCGAGTTGCTGATGAGAATCTGGAGAAAGATGATCTAAAAAAAAGCAGAGTAGAGGAGAAATCTAAGGAGGTGGAGGACAGCAAGGACGAGGAGAAGCCAGAAGTGGATGCTACAGAAGTGGGACCACAGGAAGCAGAAGAAGAGAAAAAAGAAGGGGAACCAACAGCTGAAGAGTATTTAATTGGTAGGGGAGCTGCTCCAGAACAATGATGTTTGTCCATTGATTTGCATAAATCTGCATTGTTGATTATATAGAAGTACACTGTTAAAGTGGTCAGCAATTTGGCAGTGATCTCTCCAGTGCTTCAGCTCAATTACAAAAGTATTTTTTACTGTGTTTCTAATGTACTAACTGTAGTGTTTTATACGTTTTTTCCCCACAATCCTGTATTTCTAATGTACACCTCATATGTGCACTAATATGCAGTCACATCTATTTGAAGATCTTCAGTTTTGTTACATTATGACTGAAACTCACATTACAGCACTTAAAGGGTAAACTAGTTCACTGAAACACAAAACACAATTATGAATAATATAAAAACATTTAAAATATATTTTTAACATTACAAGCTCAAGTGAAAGGTTGACAAGGTTTCACAAAAACTACCAAAATGTTACCAAAATGCTAACAATGCTAGTAATACCCAACTTTGCAAATAACAGCTACCTGCTGTACAATCTCACATTTTAACCTCATTGACAAGAAGCTTGACCTACATCTCCCAGAGTGTGGTATTTTTCTTACAGGTATCCACTGTATTTAAGGAATACAGTAATTACTGCAGTGCTTATGCTGTAAACATGTCATACATTTACATCAGCGTATTCCTTTCTGTTTTGTGCTCCAGATTGCTCACCTCCACCTCCTGCACCCTTTGAACACCGTGTGGTGACACCTAAAACTCATCAAATAGCTACATCCTACACTATCAACAGAGAGGAAGTGCTTGGAGGGTGAGTTACTGAACACTGTTTAACCACTTATAACAGTTTCATATATTTTTGTATTGCTTGTACATATAAAGTCTGTCCCTAGAAACAATTTTGTGAAAAATTTGAGAATTCTTGAGCATGGTCTAAATACCTTCAAATATTAAACATATTAATGAATGGATGCATGAATGGAAGGAAGGGTTTAGGGTAGTTAAACTTAACTACTTTAACATGACTGTAGTTACAACTTACAACAGTTAGAATCGAAAGTTGTTAATTTAACTAACCCGTATTTCCTGCATGTAGAGATACCTGACAAAATGAATCTGATTATATGCTTCTAAGAATTTCTGGTTAACATTTTACCCTGTGTTCCTTAGTACCACAAACTCTGTTGGCTCCATTTCTAACATACAGCATTTTGCCCATGTGAATGTTCTGTGCTGCAATTACATACACCAATCAACCACAACATTAAAACTATTGGCATTAAAGTGAAAAACATTGGTTTCTTGTTACAATGGACTGTATCAAGGGGTGGGCTATATTAGGCAGCAAGAGGAAGTTCTTGAAATTGATTTGATGGCTACACAATTTAGTCAGAACATCTTTAAAACAGGTCTTGTGTGTTGTTCCTAGTATGCATACATTAGTACCTACAAAAAATGGTCCAAGAAAGGACAACCAGGGAACCTATGAATGGTTATGGGCGCCTAAGGTTCAGTGCACATGGGAGTGAAGTATGAAAATGTACTATGAGAAGAAAACAAACTGGAAGAAGCATTGTGATGTCCTGGGCAATGTTCTACTGGGATGCCTTGGGCGATGGAATTCACATGGATGTTACTTTTACATACATCATGGGCAGTGGTGGCCTAGTGGTTAGGACACTGCCTTTGGAGGTTCGCGTCCCGGCCGGGGCACTACTGAGGTACCCTTGAGCAAGGTACCGTCCCACTACACTGCTCCCCGGGCGCTGTCAGTAGCTGCCAGCTGCTCCACGTGTGCATGTGTGATGGGTTAAATGCAGAGGTCACATTTCGTTGTGGTGCTTGAGTGTGTTCACAATGACAAAGAGTCACTTCCACTTACTTAAACATGGTCACTGACCTAATACACTTCATGGCAATGATATACGTTAAAGCCAGTGTTTTCTTTCAGCAGAGAACTCTGCCACACTGCAAAAGAGTTCAGGGTGTTTACTTGGTCTCTAAATTCCTTAGATCTCAATCTGATTGAGCATCTGTGGGATTTGCTGGACAAACTAGTCCAGTCCTTGGAAACACCACCAAGCAGCTTTCAGGGCTTAAAGGACCTGCTGCACACCTTCAGAGGTCTGGTGTCAGAGCTGTTCTGGTAGCACACTTCACTATAAAATACATGCAGTTTACTCACCAAGTGCACATTAACATCTATAAAATAGCAAAGAGGGTAGGGTAGAGAGAGAGAGAGAGAGAGAGAGAGAGAGAGAGAGGGACGGTAAGAGAGAGAGAGCGCAAACACACTGTCAGGTCTCTTGTGTCAGGCGATATATTTTTACTGCAGTGAAAGAAAATCCCGAAAGGATGAAGGGAGCTCTAGGGCCTAATCCTCCACCACTACCATTAACTCTTTCCTGTGTCCGCTTAAGGGACAGACATGAAGTGCTTTACTCATGCCTGATGTTATAGTAAGCAGGATATGGAATCAGCAAAGACATTATGGAAATTCAGAGCTGGACAGAGTGTCTTGAAAGTCGCTTTGGATAAAAGCATCAGCCAAATGGATAAATGTAAATGTAAATGTAAATGTCTTTAAAATCACATTTAACTATGCTAATGTACCTTGGGGCAGTGGTGGTGTATATGGGGTACATAATGTATAGAGGTATAACTAGATTATACTGCTGTAGCATTCGCTGATAACGGTCATAGCAAATGCTACAATGTATAAAATCATAGCCGTCACTGTCACATGTTAATTTACGATCATGACATCAAACATAATAACTGTCATGACAATTGCTGGCAATGGTAATGTAGCATTTTAATGGACAAATGTTGTCAGGACAGCTTATAATACCATATGCCATCTGCCATGACATGTACAAGACATGGTTATGTCAAAGTTGGCAAGTGTTCTCCATATTGGTGCAAATAGAATAGTCTATACTGACTTTCAACTCACATTTGACCTGTTTTTGCTGTGAAATGTGTTTGATTTTGTTAGTGGACGCTTTGGAATGGTGCATAAGTGTGTGGAGAAGTCCTCTGGTCTCACGCTGGCAGCTAAGATCATCAAAGCCAGAAGTCAGAAAGAAAAGGTAAAGCATATGATTGTATTACAAGATGTGTCTTCGCTGTTAATATGGCCTGCAATGTACATATGAAAACTAGAACTGCATTAAATATTTTTTTTTATTAATAAATTGAATAAAATTAATATTTTATATCTCTCTCTTATGACGGTGGTATAGTTTAGTGGATGTTTGATAGTGATTTACGATATAAACGCTTGTCTTGTCAGGAGGTGGTAAGGAGTGAGATTGAGGTTATGAACCAGCTGAACCATGCTAACCTGATCCAGCTCTATGCAGCTTATGAATCTCGCAATGATATCACTCTTGTCATGGAGTAGTAAGTAAATCGCACATGCACACAGGCAGGCATGCACACACCCACTGACTGTATGTCCATACATGTCCAGATGCTCCTTCTAATGAGTGAATTTGGCTTTTTTAAGGTGACACAGGTGTTCAACCGCACACATAGACAGATTATGTAATGCCCATGCACTGCAATGTTAACATTTCTCTAAAGAGATTACATATACTATATGACCCCCTCTTCTCCAACCTCAACTCTTCTCCAATCTTTCCATAAGATGCAATGTGTCTGCAGGGATTTGAGCCTCCAGTGTAAAGTGGCAGCACAAAGTGATCCACCTTAATGATTAGAAAGGGTGCCCAAATACTTTTGCCTCATAGTGTAACTCTACATTCCAACGTATGTGTGTTCATACTCTAGTGTTGAAGGAGGAGAGCTGTTTGACCGAATTATTGATGAAAACTACAAGCTGACTGAGCTGGACACAGTGCTGTTCATCAGACAGATCACTGAGGGCCTGCAATACATGCACAAGATGTACATACTGCACCTGGACCTGAAGGTACTACACATTTACCAGCCAAACCCCAAACACCACTCAAAAGCAGTGATAGGTGGGGCAGTGGTGGTGTAACAGTTAGGGAGTTGCCACTGTGATCTGAAGGTCACTGGTTCATATCCCAGACCTGTACAAGTCCCGCTGAGGTGCCTATGAGCAAGGTACTGTCCCCAAGCACCACTCCCCAGGCACTGTCTGCATCATAGTACTACTACACGGATAGGTTAAATGCAGAGGTCGCGTTTAGTTATGGTGCACTGTGTGCTGTGGTGTAGTGTGTTCACAATCACACTCACTCACTTATAAGAAAATGTCATGTCTAATAGTTATGGATCTTTTTTTCAGCCAGAAAACATACTCTGCGTGAGCCGGGAGACAAATAAAGTCAAGATCATTGACTTTGGCCTGGCAAGAAGGTTGGTGTTTAAAAAAAAATATTTAATTTGAAAACGTAATCCCCCTCCCCCAAAAAAACTCTCCCTTTATACTCTCACTCTTTCTGTTCAGATATAAACCAAGGGAGAAGCTTAAGGTGAACTTTGGCACGCCGGAGTTCCTGGCTCCTGAAGTGATCAACTATGAATTTGTCTCCTTTCCAACAGATATGTGGAGCTTAGGGGTGATTACATATATGCTGTGAGTCCCAGCTCACATACTTTTGATAAATGTTTTGCACTTAAATGGGTTTAAAATGAGATGGATGACATGTTTCATATTTCTACTTGGAATTTCAATGATTCACTTGAGGTTGGGTTTTTTTTGCTACTTTTTTCCACCACTTCTCTGCCTCTTCCTTACAAACACACATTTAGGAGAATCCTGATGTGTGCATTAGTGAATTACTCCTTAACCCTTTAGAGTCCCTATTTTTTTACTGAAACATTCACTGAACTAAACTCAACCTGATTGTTCCACCACTTAACTATTTAATAATAATAATAATAGTAGTAATAATAATATTCATTAATAACATTTAAGTAACATTACAGTAAAGTAAATGTGTTTTAGGTAAAGAAACGACCAACAGATCATTTCCTATAGAGTGGGAAGCGTACACATACCAGCACACATCATACTTGTAGTTGTACAGTTTGGGCAGCCCTAGACAAATTATGTGTGGGCAGTAAAGTAGGCAATGGAGGCCCTGTGGTTAGGACATTGCCTTTGTGAACTGAAGGTCACAGCTTCAAGTCCTGGCCCAGGCACCGCTGAGGTTCCCTTAGGCAAGGTACTGTTCCACTACACTGCTCCCTGGGCTGTTAATAGCTGCCCACTGCTCCACGTGTGCACGTGTGATGGGTTAAAAGCAGAGGTCACATTTTGTTGTGGTGCTTGAGTCTGTCTACAATAACAAATTTCACTTTTATGGATTTTTTGTGTGCAAATTAGTACATATCCATACTTCTACATATTTAATGCACAGTTACAGTTTATTTGGAGTTTCTATGTTTTAACTCAGCAAATAAATAGACATTGTGCTATAAAATTAGCATTAAATTAGCATCATTAAATTTGTTCTCGTGAGAGGATGTATTCAACCACATGTGTAATCTGACCAGACATTTGCACACACCTGTAGTTCTGGTGAATCCTGTTTACCGAGGAAGGTGTTATTTGTATGTTTATAGGCTGAGTAGTCTGTCTCCGTTTTTGGGTGAGGATGATAATGAGACCCTGAATAACATCCTGGAGTGCAAGTGGAGCTTCGAGGAGGTAGAGTTTGAAGACATCTCTGATGAGGCCAAAGACTTCATTACACGTCTGCTTGTTAAGAGCAAGAGGTAAGCATGTGGGTCACTGCAGGGAATGGAGTGGTTAAACATTTCCTGCAAATTTTCTGGAAATCTGCACTAAATGCAGTGTACTGATTTGATCCCAGTGCTCTGTTGAGGCACTCATGTTTGACAGCAGCCCAAACACATAAGTATACACCAATCAGCCATAATATTAACACCACTAAGAGTTAAAGTAAATATAATTGATATTAACATCTAGTTACTTCATGGGTGAGCATAAGGATCTGAACCTCTTGGACTAGGGCCTTATTGTGATGGCTAGACGAGTCAGAGCATCTCCAAAACAGCAGGTCTTGTGAAGTGTTCCAGGTGTGCAGTAGTTAGTACCTACCATTGATAGAAGAAAGAACAACTGGTGAATCATGGGAACCTAAGGCTCATTGATGCCTGTGTTCAGCTCCAGACCCAGAGGTCCGGTGTCCAATGGAAGAAGAAATTTTTGCTTAAACAAATTAAATAAGCCTGGCAATTAACCAAAGAGTTGATTCAAGGGTTTATGAGCATGGAAACTGAGCCAAACTATAATAGACCAGGGCTGCGTTTGACATCCCTGATACCCTGCATAGGCTAAAGTCTGATAAATCGTAGTCATACACACAGTTCACTGGAAGAATTTTTGGAATTGCAAGTTATAATTTTAATGCTCATCTACATTTTTGTTTACCAGTTGGAGGATGAGTGCATCACAATCCCTGAAACATCCCTGGCTGTCGGACCGGTCCCTTCACTACCGTCTACATCAGAAAGTAAGCAATGCCTTGCTAGCAAATGCGTGACTTTGTTGTACAGGCTCCTGTTCATGCTAATGAATATGTTTTTGCTGCAGAAGAACAAATGCCACTCTACGCATGCTCCTCCACAAGAGAGCTAAACAGGTACCATACCCCCAAGCACACCTGGCTATACTATCACTCCTCTTTATCTACTCACAGAAGATGTATTGTTTTATCTTGTCTTGGGCATTACGTCTCACCCACCCTGGTGGCTGTTATATTCCTGTTTTGACAGAAGGTGTCTTTTAAAGAAGGAGTCATGATGTCAAACTGGACCAACAACATTATACCTGAAAGGCCACCCAGCTGCTATGCAACAATGAATTACCATTACACAACCATTACATTTGTAGGCTTCAGTGCAAGTGTAACATGACTGACGCATGCTTTATGAGTCAGCTCTTTGACTCACTAACTCCAGGCTATACTGTGTATATGATATAAAGCCCAGAGCCCTACCTAATGGGTTAAAATGTCTTTCTGCTGCTATGTACTGAAAGGGAGTTCCAGTGACTTTTTGGATAGCAAATAATATGGCTTTGTTAGCATTGGAGAGCCCTATTTCCTATTACCATCAGTATAACGAAATGTGTTACGCTTTGTTTCTCTGCAATTAGCTTTGTTCACATTGCACTGTGATCCATTTTGCTTACTTGTAAACAGTGGTGCCTAAAAGTTTGTGGACCATTTAGAATTGTCTACTTTTTGTCTAAATATGAGCAAAAATTGAAAAATGTTCCAAAAGTAAATAAAGAAGAACCTTATTATAAATAAATACATTTTAGGTCATTTATTGAAGAAAGTGGTCCAATATTACATACTGTGAGTAGCAAAAGTGCGTAAACCCTTAGGACTAGCAGTTAATTTAAGGTTAAAATTAGAGTTAAGTGTTTTCAGTTAATGGGATGAGTGGTCAGCCTGTTTTATTTTAAAACAGGGATCTATCAAGGTCTGATCTTCTTGTGGGAGATAATTTGTGCCATAATAGTTGCTGCTCATGGAAAATGTTACAAAATCATCACTAAAAAGTCTGGAATCCTCCAGTCCACAGTCAGACAGACTGTGTACAAATTAAAGAAGTTCAAGATCACTGTTGTCCTCTCTAGGAGTGCTTGACTAGCTCTGAATCGTCCAAAGAGGAAGCATAGATCTCAAAAAGATTTCTGCCCATGTTCTGTTTGCTAAAGATCACATGTACAAGCCAGAAGACTACTGGAAAAATGTTTTATAGATGGATGAGACCAAAATAGAATGTAGCACATGTAGCAAGACAATGACACTAGGCAAACAAGTTATTCTACCAAAAAATGATTAAAGAAGAATAAAATTAATGCTTTGGAATAGCCAAGTCAAAGTCCTAACCTTAACTCAACAGAAATGTTGTTAAGGGACCTGAAGTGAGCAGATCATAAAACACAAGTATCCCAGAGTTGAAGCTGTTGTGTCTAGACTAAATGGCCTATAATTTATCCAAGCTGATATGCAGGACTGATGAGCAGTTACCAGAAACATTAGTTGTAGTTACTGCTGCACGAGGGGCTCACCAGAAATTCAAAGCAAAGGTTCACATACATTTGCTGCTCACAGATATGCAATATTGTATAATTGTCCTAAATAAATAAATTGTATATGTTTTTTTCATTTCTTTGGTTCTATTTATCTGTTTTTAAGACTTGTGATCTTATTATGATTTACGTCATATTTATGCAAAAAATATGACACATTTTACAGGGTTCACAAACTTTGAGTCCCAGTCTTTCAAGAACCACTGTATGTAGAATCTTCGAAAAATCAGAGGAATTCCCTTTTAATGCCTGATCAGCAGGAAATTTATAGCTTTATGGCTTTACAATACTCTACTTGCTTTTTCTGACATAAGCACAGCACTACTGCTGTATGTATGCCTTCATTTATTTATCAAGTCTTATGAATGTTACATTAAATATTTTATTTATTTATTTATTTATTGCTTGATATTTATAAGAGCACATAAAATGTTACATCAATATATAGATTCAAAAAAATAACATATTGACACTTGAACATCTTTTCATTGCCAAAATCTCAACAGAGAACTATGTAACTGAGAGAAACATTTGCTGATGCTTGTGTTGCAAATATGTATTAAGATAATCTATTAATAAGTGGAATTATTTTTACTCCTGGTCCTGGAGTACCATTGCCCTGCACATTGTTGAATTTTCTCATCCAAACACAACAGGTGAACTTGATGTGTTAGAACATGGAAAAAAATACAGTCTGCAAGACCATTAGTTCTTCATGATCAGGATTGAGAACCACTCACCCAGTACATTTTGTTCTCTATATGTGGGCTTTTACACAAATCCAGCAACCTCTACAAGTTTGCTCTTGGGTAGATTAAGAATAAGTTCAGATATGGACAAGAGAAAGGTTGTTTACTTCTGTTTACATATCAGTGTTTCAGCCATAAATATACTGGACTGATTTCCGAGACCCAGACTGAGCTTCAGCCTATGCCAAAGAAAATGTGCAATGGTGAATTAACATGGACATTTTAATTTAATCCAAGATTTGGCTTAATCCATGTGTGGGAAACCAGCTCAATAACTTTTATTCATTCTAAATCAGCTTCCATGCTAAGATCAATGGTTCTTTGTGAGATGTATGGTTTCAGATTTTCACCTGTGTTCTATCATACCTGATTCAGCAGGTGGAGTTTTGCAAGAGGGGCTCCATATGGTACCAGGAAACGTTGAGAATTCCTCTTCTCAAACTGGTCCTCAGGGTCCTCCAGAGTTTCCACATTCTTCTTCTATTCCTGTTTATTACAAGTTGGTTTGGAACAAAAATGTGGACTGTCCTGTGGGCCCTGAAAACAGGTTTGAGAAGACCAGCAAAGAAACATCTATAACAGGTTTACATCATAGAGAGGATCAATTTAACCATGCAAAGAAACATGTATGCATTCAGATGGTTTTTGATTTGTCACAGTCTTTTATCTATAACAATGGCCTTTACTAATGAACCCATGAAGGAAACACTGATCTAACAAATGTTAATTTATTTAGGCTGGAACATTCATAACCTGCTTTTAGAGTAGCAAGTCTAGCACACAATCTAACTAATCAGGGTCTTTGCTTCTGTGTGAATATAAGAGTTAGTTGAGTTAGAAAAAGCGTTGAGTTGAAGTCTTGTGGAGGTAGATCTCCAGATGCAGATCTCATGGGTAATCCTGAGTTAATTGAACACTCCACTGTCATTCAGTTTAACCTCTACCCACTGAGTTGTTGTAGTACCAATGACTTTGCATCTCCCTGCTAGAAAAAGAAATAAAACTGAGCTACCGAGTGGTACAACTGTCTAAGTGTTGGCCCTGTCATCAGGAAATTGTGAATTTAATGCCAAAGACATTAATGATCTGGAATCCATTAGAACACAACTGGCTTTTGCTCTCTATTGGAGGCTTCATGGGACTCAGAAAAAGCACATGGGTTAGGTTAAATGCAGAGCTCATATTTTGTTGTGGTGGACTGTGTGCTGTGCTGTGGTGTGTTCACAATGACAAATAATCACTCACTTAAACTAGTGGCTTAAACTGGGCATGTCTAAGTTGCTGAGAAAATTGAAGGATGAAAAGAGGAAAGAACTGTAAACACATTAGCTCAAATCTCACTTAAAACAGAAGCCAGTTGCTCAATACTATGATTAATCAATTTATACGTCTGACTCTGTAACACAAAACTGAAACTACAATCTTTACATGCCAACAATGCAGGCCCCAGGGTACGTTCTCATTAAGTCTTCTGCAGCAGTGAGTTTGGATGGAAAAATCTAGGGTTAATTCTTTTCTAAATACAATTAAACACATTGAACTTTTTGGCTGTAGCATTTGACCATTGATGTTAGTAATTGTCAAAGTAGAATTTCAAAGTAAAATTAACCCTAATCCGAGTCTCCCAATCGAGGATCGTCAAGAAAAGATTAGGCAGAAAGATCAAGAGCGCAGAGCTTCAATTTGCATTTAAGATTTCTGAAAATACCGAATGACGGTCAGTCATAGTTCAGAAATACTGTGTGTTTGCCATGTGTCAACACCAGTTTCAACCAGCTGTGAGTGTCATGGGGCAGTAACGTCCTTGATAGGAGTGATTAACATTGAAGCGAAGAGAATGTTTAGTCTAAAATGGTCTGTTTAGTCTTTGCTAAATGGTTTCATGGCCTACAGATGGTGAGGTGTCAAGGGTCCTAAGAGTTTAAGGGACCTCTGGCCTTGGGCCGATTTCACTACCATACACTACAGATGTCCTGAAAAGAGATTAGGTTAAAAAAAGGTCTAAGACTGGGAATCTGCAAAATGCAAAACTACTTTCACCACACTCCCTGCTGGGTATTCAACTCACCTTCCATGAAGGCAAACCCATTAACAGAACACTACCTATGTTTTTAATGTTAGTCAGAGCTCCTCTCTGAGGATTGTAAGGAGTGATCAGAATTGTACATACACTTCTGAGACTACACTGTACATACACATCTGAGACTTCACTCTAAAAAAGAGTTCTTTAAGTGACACCATAGAAGAAAGAAGTATATTTGATAATTTTGTGCATATGAAGAACCTACATATAGGGTATTAACAACAATAATGTGTATTTCTTGAATCTTTACACTTAAGAGACTTCCTTCAAACTTTCAAAATCTTCTTGGCACTTCCCTATTTCCAAAAAAGGTTCTCTGAATGAAGCAATGGTTCTTATATGGCATAGTACAAAGAATCCTTGATTTTCCGTTTAGTGTGCTCAACATGATTTTGTTTCATAACTACAAAGAAAAAGTATGTTTTTAAGATGTTCCATGTAGCTGATTTATTTTTTTAGACATAGCTTTTATTGTCTCAAACTTATTTTGCTTTGTTTGGGTTGATGTATGATGAAATGTAACAGATTAACAAGTTAAATAAAGATAAAAACAACAATAATAACTTTGAGTTTGTTGCTTTCATGACTTTTAAAAGAATCAAACATTATGGCTTAACAAATCAGTCACAGTCTTTATGAAGTGCTTAGTGTTCAGTCACATTGTACTGCCAATCCATAGTCCCAATGTAGAAACAGCAACTGTGACAAACACTGTAGCATTAATATGACAATGACAAATTTAGTAAACAAGTTACCGTGGAAACCGTGAGGACAACTTAGGCTGATGCATTTTATGATATAGAAAGAGACAAGAATGAACGAATGAATGAATGAATAAAAAAATAAATGCATGAACAAATGAACAAATGAATGGATGGATGAATGGATGGGTGGATGGATGGGTGGATAGATGGATAGATGGATGAATATGTAAATGAATGGATGGATGGAATGATGGATGGATGGAAGAATGAGTAAATGGATGAATGAATGAATGAATGAATGAATGAATGGGTGGATGGATAGATGGATGGATGGATGGATGAGTAAATAAATGAATGAAAACTAAATTTAAATGAATAAAGATTAAACAACAAAATAAAGCTGTATAATGTGTAGACATTTTATTTCATTAAAGACAAACGTAAAAACAAAGATCGACTTGTCATGTTCATTTATTTATAACATTTTTCGTGTCGGCGGAATGTACAACAATCTTTCTCGACAGTCACCTGCTGATGGATCACAGTGAGAAATCACACTTTCGGGTATTTTGACCTTTTCTTAGCACGCGCCATGACGAACACAGAGAGGAAGCGGATTTCGGGGGCAAAGAACAGCAGGTAAAACCGCCTGAACTGGCCTGGGAAGCTTAACATCGTAAAGGGGAGCGTTTCGTCTTGTTTTATAACGCGTGTCCTGTAGCAGGCGCTGTGCAATTTCGACGAGGTAACGCGAAAAGCCGCTTTTTGCCCCTCTTCCCCCGTATTTATTGTCTCCGTGCCACCGTAGTGCGTCACTCACCTCCTCGTCGCTGATTGGTCGCTTGCGGTGGTTTCCTGATGTGTCGCTGGCGCAGCTGTGGAGTTCTAGCACGAGCATCTGTGGACCCTGTGGAATCAAGAACCCAAGACTCCAGCAGGACACAACATGACTGACAGCACCGCCAAACCCGCAGCCCACAGCGCCAACGGCGAAGCGGGGAAGCCGAGAAAGGTCGCCATCATCACCGGCATCACTGGGCAGGTAAGCCGTGTCGGTGTAACCGCGGCAACATCAACACCAACAAGGAAACGGCTCTGATCATGTCACACCTGAACTGCTGTCACGGTTTCTAACTGCCTCCATGACCGACAAACCCCGCATGAGCTGCTGGTGTATTTCTGGAGTTTGCAGCTGTGCATTACGCTTGTATTTACATCTCACACGTGTGTGACTCCGTGTGTGGCACAAGAAGTCCCAGGCTGGGAGTGTGTTAAATTGTGTCGCGGAACTGAAGTTCCGTTTACGCGTTTCAGGTCGGAGCAGTAGCGAACAGCACCACTGGGTTTGTACTTTCTCACACCGTGAGATAAACGTGAAGTAAAACGCGGACAGATGTTTCGCTGAGGGCTGAAAGGAAAAACCGGCGACGCTTCTGGGACAAATGAATCGGACGATGGCGATCGCTCAAAATCGATAATGCCCAGAAGATAAAACGCGAAGTTGTTCAATAAAATTAAACAAAATCGGACCTGTTTTGTTTCGAAGGACTGTTTTAGATGTAATACCGAGATGCGCTCTCAGTTTCAGTTTCAGCAGTTTAGTAACTTCTCGTGTGTGTGTGGTGTAGGATGTGTGGTGTAGTGTAGTGTAGTGTAGTGTGTGTGTGGTATATAGTGTGTGTGGTGTAGGCTGGGTACCTGGGGTGGTGATGAAAGTTTAACTGCTTCCAAACTGCGACATAACGGGAAAAAAATTGAGAACCACTGGTGTAACCCAACCAGTGCTCTACCAAATCTAATGTTGACAGTTTTCTTATATATTTATAACAGTATTTGTTGCCTTATCTCACTGGACTCTGTCCTCAGTTCCTTATACAGTTTACATTTTATTTATATGGGGCTGTGTTTCCCTTTCCTTTGAGTCTTTTCTGTTTCTAGTGTTCATGTTTTTTTCCTGCCTTATGTTCAGCTTAATGGAGCAACATTGTCTCCTCTCAGTGTGTACATGTTCACAGCTGCAGATGACAAAACGTAAACTTGAACCTTGAACTGGCTCAAGGCTAGTCCTTATGTTCGTCCATTCAGAGTCTTGTGTAGTTTAAGACTTTGCTCAATCCTTGTCTAGGAAACCGGCCCTAAGGGTCTGGAATCAGGCTCCTGCTTTCAGCTTTCTGACCGTGTCTGCTGACATGAATTAAAGCTGCTCACTGTGCAGATCCACAGAGGAGACATTAAAAATGCTTTTGGGCTGTGCTGAGTGATTAAACACGCCATCGCAGACAGAGTGCAGTTCAGTACATGCACTCTGTATGTGCTGTGTCATGCTGTAACTCAAGTATGTCTCCATAAGCCACAGTTTAAGCTCTCTTGAATCTGATCTCAATATCCTGGCATGGAGCTTAGAGAGCAGGAAGGAGAACAGTGATTGGGAGAGTTTGACTCATTTGCATACCTGCTTCCTTGTAGCAGGTGTGGGCGTGGCTGGACTGTGCCAGATATTTAAAAATACTTCTGTCATTCATTCAAGCTTACAGGGTGTATAGAGTGTAGCATACAGGATATGTTTAGTTTAGCTATATGAACAGCATACTGTATGTGTACACTGTAGCAAACAGCATAGAATATGATGTAACATGATAGGTATACATTGTAGCATTCATTATGTGTACAGTGTAGAAATCAGTCTGTATAGTATAGCATATGTGTATGTATAGTGTAGTGTACAGTCTATATATAGGGTAATGTACAGTATATGTACCATGTAGCATACAGTGTATATAATGTAGCATACAGTATGTGTACAGTGTAGCCTACAGTATAATGTATGGTGTATGTATAGTGTACAGTGTATGTGAGAATATGTACTGTGCAGTATACAGTAAATTACAGCTAATGAGCAGTGTAGCCTAAGGTGGTTTTGCTCAGACATTGTGGTGGTTTAGTGTTCTCTTCTGTTTTCACATGCTGACCTTTGACTCTATTTCTCTCGCTGCCTTTACTTGCATCTTTTATTTCATTCTAAACCGGTTTGTCTTGACCACGGCTCTTGGCCATGGCCTAATTGTCTTCTGAGGTGTGGTTGTGTTGGTGGTAAGAAAGCAACAATGAAATCAGTTATTCAACCCAGTCGACCCTTTTGCACCCTCTGTCACACAATAGTCAGTTGGCGGTGTCTTGCTTTTGGAAAAGCTTTCAGTAGTTCTCATATGTCAGGGAGCAGAAATGAATTGGTGCTGCTGGTGTTGAAATAGAGCTGATGATGACATAAAGGCTTTCAGAGGCACAGAGCAAAACTGTACACTTCCCAAAGCTTAGAGACACCTGTGTTGTTTTTTTCCAGTTCTCTGGAAATCAAGGGTATTAATAGAGTTTGCCCCCACCCCTCACCCAGCCTCAACACTTCTGGGAAGGCTTTATACTAGATGCTGGGACTTTGTTATAGTCAACCACAAGACTGTTAGTAAAGTTAGGCCTTTTCCTGTCACTTCTGTTTTTACTATTTACCTTAAGCTTGTTTCTTTTTCTTTGTTGTTGTGTGTTTTTTTTACACAGTGTAAAGCACTGCGTTTAAATATATGAAATAGATAGTTTTATTTAGATAAAAATGTATATGCATGTTATATTATTTACTACCACTAATAATAATAATAATTATAATAAAAATAAATAAATACATAAAAAAATAAAAATAATTGTTATTGCTATTATTATTATTATATTTTATTATTATTTAATGTTGGCACATTGTTATTTATTTAACAATTTAAAGTGTATTAAGCCTGTTTAGCCCGTAGATGGGCAGTGGTGGCTTACTGGTTAGGACATTGCCTTTGGGACCTGAAGGTCGCAGGTTCCACAAGTCCTGACCTGGGCACTACTGAGGTACCCTTGAGGAAGGTACCATCCTGCTACACTGCCCCCTGGGCACTGTTGGTAGTTCCCCGCTGCTCCACGTGTGCACATGTGATGGGTTAAATGCAAAGGTCACATTTCGTTGTGGTGCTTGAGTGTGTTCACAATGACAAATAGTCACTTTTACTTCACTAGATTCAAACGCTGTCTTAACATCTTAGCCCACAAGATGGCACCACTTCTTTTTTGTCTTTTGCTCACCTACGGTTTTGCCTCCATTACAGATAAAAATGAGATTAAGTAAAACAAAAAACTTCTTCAGATAAAACAATGGTTTCTTTTGGCAGAATATTACAACAAAAAAAAATGACAAATATACAATTACACACATGAAAAAACATAAGCAACAACATAATGGTAAAATCTAATAAAATAATAATATTTTTAGAATATTAAATATATGTAGTGAGCGTGAAACCAGCCATCTCTACCACATTACCACATTATGTAATGTCTCCTGATATGATGACATATTGTCAGTCATTGTCGCATTTGTCCCATCATCCATGCCACACGTGAACACAACAGGAGCAGTGCTTGGCCAAGGGCACTCACCTGTGGAAAGTTCTGTTTACTCACTCATCCCTCCCACATTTTTACTGTCGGTCCCGGGTATTGAACAGACGACCTTCTTGTCACAAGCCCCCTTCTCCAACCAATTAAAAACTCCTCTCCAAACACTGCTGCCCCCTTGCCTACAGCTGCCTCCCTGGAACCATATGTAATTTAAGCCAAAAGAATTATTATTAAATTATTACACATGAAACACATGAAAAGGACTATTTGTCATTGTGAACACACTCAAGCACCATAACGAAATGTGACCTGTGCGTTTAACCCATCACATGTGCACACGTGGAGCAGTGGGCAGCTATCAACAGCGCCCAGGAGCAGTGTAATGGGACAGTACCTTGCTCAAGGGTACCTCGGTAGTGCCCGGGCCGGGATTTGAACCTGCAACCTTCAAGTCCCAAAGACAGCATCTAAAACACTAGTCCACCACTGCCTGTATTAGTAATTAATATTAAATGATAAGTAATTTAATAAAGTAAGTGTGTGTAGTAATAAATATATTATAGAACACTTCATTACAAATATTTCAAGTGGGTCTCATGAAAATACTGAATTATGAAAATGTAAGATAACAGTACTTGTTTGATAATATCCTCTATTAATGTCTGTGTAGTTCACATTTCCAACAGCAGAGGGCGTTATTAGACTAAGTAATAATAAAGCCATAAACTGAAAGAGGCTGATGAGCGGTGGTAGGCCTACTAAAAGTGAAGGTGTGCTTTCACACAGCTGAGTCATATTACAGTTTGTTGATTTTCTTAGCGACAGAATGTTAAAGCCTTTAATCTTTAGATTCGAACAATTCAAAAGATTCAGCGATTCAAAGTTGTATCGCCATATATAAAACGTTCAGTGTACAGACCACAATGTAATTCTTACTTGAACGCCTCCTTCACAGACTAGACAATCAGCAACAGTAAAATAAATGCAATGAAAATCCAATAAAATTCTGTGTTGTTCTAAGTAAACTATACAAATACAAATCGACAATATCGAGTGACTGTTCCCAAACAGTGCAGGTGTGAGCATGGAGTGTTAACATCCATAAACATCATGATGTGTAGAACAGTGTTGCACATGAGTTTGTAGAACAGTCTTACACACATGAGTTAAATACTGTGTTAAACAATGATACACTAAACAAATATTGCACATAATTGCATATCTAATGTTTACATATTATGTAACATTTAATATGCATTATCATATTTGGGCCAGTAGTGGCCTAGTGGTAAGGACATGGCCCTTGTGAACTGGAGGTCGCAAGTTCAAGTCCCGCCCCGGACACCACTGAGGTACCCTTGAGCAAGGTACCGTCCTGCTCCACTGCTCCATGTGTGATGGGTTAAATGCACACATTTCATTGTAGTGCTTGAGTGTGTTCACAATGACCAATAGTCACTTTCTCTTTCACATTACCTCTTTATTATATTTTTTAAATTTTGTAAGTAATTGTGCATTAAAATGTGCTGAAATTAAACACTTGTTTCAGTGAGTGAAGGGGGGAGAGAAGGGGGGGGGGGTGCATGTAATTGCCTCATTTTGTCCTGCAGGGTAATGAACATGTTTAACAGACTTTCACACTGTGATTACAGAAGCAGGTCGTTTAAAGCACTTTTGTTTGATTTGCTTTCATTCTTTCGTTACTGCTCTGGTTTTCCCAATGTAAACTCATCACAGCCCCTCAGACAGGCCAAGAACCGCTGTCTTTGCTTGATTAGTAGTCTGTGTGTTTGTGATGAACTGATGTTGCAGGATTTTACAGAACTTTCCCCAATGTTTATGATTAAACGGAGGATGATTGTGATTGGAGGTGTTTCCAGATAAGCCAGCATAGCTAAGGTTTTTTCCGAGTCATTTGGGTTGATTTGGAGAAACATCTGTGTATATCACACCCGCGCTCCTTATCAATAGTCACACTGCTATGACGCTATGGCTTGAGAGAGTAAGGGAAGGAAAAGGGAATAACCTCCAGAGTTTACTGAGAATTAATTGTGACTTTGGAGCAGATAAGAGGCCTTAAGATAGTGGTGCTGTTTAGAAAGGTGTGTGTGTGTGTGTGTGTGTGTGTGTGTGTGTGTGTGTGTGTGTGTGTGTGTGTGTGTGTGTGTGTGT
>JBBPDA010000152.1:3725999-3743361 GCA_037974385.1 Arnoldichthys spilopterus
TGTGTGTGTGTGTGTGTGTGTGTGTGTGTGTGTGTGTGTGTGTGTGTGTGTGTGTGTGTGTGTGAGAGAGAGAGAAATGAATCCGCTCATTTTTTTCATTGTTTTCACACCATATTTACATATATCCGTCTATTCAACCTACTGTACTTTAGCTTATTGAAGTAGGCTACAATACATCTCAACCAATCAGTGCAGAGATCATTTGCATATATATATAATTATTATTATATATATTAATCGTTGAGCATAGCAAGAGGGGTTGGAAAACTGTAAAAAAAAAAATTTGTGCATGTTTTGGTGTATATGACCAAATGGATCTTAAGATGAAGTTCACACCAGATTCTTTAGCCTGGATTTTGCACATGATGACCGTTTTTGCAAATCGCCACAAAAGCTGCAGATCAGAGGCAAATCAGCACATTCACATCTTGGGAATTGGTTCTTGATCGCTAACTGCGAGTTGTTCAAAATCCTCTTCTGAGAGACTTGCAGATGCCTCGCAGATATCTCACATGCTAAATAGCTGTACCCATCAGCATGGTTTTATTCTTTATTTTTTATATTCTAAATCTTTTTCTTGTTTTTTTTTGTTCGTTTTTTTTTTATTGTAAATCCATACACAAGCAACTAGAATCACTCGCTTCTTGCTGATATACAGATTTTGAATCAAAAATTCCTTTCTTGCATTATGTTGCCGTCATCCTTTGTCATGAACAAACGTAGCTTGCAGAGCAGACAGACTGGTCAGAGATTGTAACGTGTGACCCACTGTTGCTAATCAGTCGTGTAGTGTGCAAAACACAACGACCTCAAAACTCCTGATTACAAGACAGCAAGTTGTGTAGTGAGAAGTACAGAGATCTGATGACTTTGAAAATCATGTGATTTAATGTATGAAAGTCATTGGAGGAAAAAATAAAATGCAGGAATTATGTGGGATATGTGCCCTTTAATACAAAAAAATGTCCATAATAACCAAAGTCAAAGTCATTTACATTAATCCCAGACATTAAAAGCAGAACAAACTGAATGTACATAGCAGAGTAACAGAAATTTCATATTAAAAAAATAAATAAAAAAAACAACTTGACTGGCTTAATCTCCTTACAAATGTGTGCTAAATTTCTCATTTCCATTTGAACTCTCTTTCTGTCCCTCTCTCTTCCTTCTCTCCCTTTTCTCTCAGTTCTTCTCCACATCTTTATCATCTTTGCTTCTTCCTTCTCTCACCCTTTCTCTTTTTCTCTCTTTTTCTTCGTGTGTGTGTCTGGTATCTCATTTGGTGTTTGATGGATGGAGCATGTGAGTGGAGTCTGAGTGAAATATGAGGGAGTGTGAATATGGCCAGTTCAGCTGCTCCCACTGCACCAGATAAAACGTGCTGATGGGCTCTTTATCCCACCGTAGAGCCCAGCAGGGGACAAGCAGGCCTCCTCTGGCCAACTGGCTCTGGGCCTCCACTGCACAGCAGAATCAGCCACAGTGTTCTTCTGTAACTGCAACTGTTCTCCTCCATTCATCTCTTTCTCTTCACCATATCTGTCTGATCCTTTTGCGTATGTGTGTGTGTGGGGGGGTTGATCGTTTGGACCTGGGAACCCTTTACTTCATTCCCACAATTAATATCCCAAGAGACCTTGTGCTGACGTCAGGACAGGGATGGGTATGTGTGTATGTGTTGGAGTGTGTGTAGGATCATAACCACATGAAAGCATTGAAGATCTGTCTAGAAACGTCTTCAGCAAAGCTAATTTTGGATGAATTCTCCACCCCCTCACAGGCCATGTGGCTGATGTTGCGGAGCGATGAACCGGAGGATTTCGTAATAGCTACGGGAGAGGTGCACAGCGTGAGAGAGTTTGTCGAGAGAGCTTTTAAACATGTGGGCAAGACCATTGTGTAAGCACCTCTTCTCACATATACACATTCACAAAAATATGCATATTGTCCACACAAAATCCTCTCCCCCAAGACATTTTGTCTGTATTGCATCTCTCCTGCAGGTGGGAGGGCAAAGATGAGAATGAGGTGGCCCGGTGTCAGGAGACAGGTGCGATTCATGTCAGAGTGGACCCAAAGTACTACCGTCCCACTGAAGTGGTAAGTTCCCATATGTTCCTCATTTTTAGTAGCCAAGGAGACTAGCTGAGGGAGTGCTTTATTACAAAGGAGAAGACCTTAGTGTAGATTAAAGCAGAAAATAATAGTGTTGTATATCAGGTCTATTTAATTTAGGGTACAGAGTAATGAATTTGACATTGACCCATAGGTCAAAAGTCATATGGGAAAATATTTCAGCTCCTTTATGGCATTTTTTAAATTAGTGTTTATTTGCTAAATGTAATGTCTTGGGAGAAAATAGTTTATCATAGAATGTAGCCATTAAATTAGGGCACCTTTTTATATTTTGTTTTATGTTAAATTTTTATTTTTTTTCCCAATATTTTAAACTCAAAAAATAGAAAAAAAACATGCCATATTAAAGTGTGTTGTCTGTAAAGCTTTTCACTTAGAAAATCAGCAAAATGTATTTTTTAAATTTGACTGCTCAGTGTTTAGACCTTTGCGTTTCAGAATGTCTTGTTTTACCTGTGCTTTTTGATATTCTGAAGTAAAACGCCACTTATTGTTATCCATTATTATCTTGATGTTATAATGAGTATGGGATGTTCTCTAGACATCCAAAAACTGTACAAATCTCCTTAACCCATGGTAAAGCCATTACTACATACAGCCTCAAATGTATTTTTGACTATAAAACCGCAAAAAAATCAGTGTAATAATAAACAACTAATAGTAGTAATTAGTAACAAGTAATACCCAGACTACATTAATTAAACTCTTATTTTATCTGCCAAGCACTGTGTCTCAGTAACAATAGGCTGTGGCTGCCAAGCCTTGGTTTTCTTTGTGACCCTGAAGACTATTAAACACTTCGCTCTTGATGGTCTTAAATTTCTTTCATTTGTACACCGTCTATTTGACTGTGAATTGGTGGACTCACTTTTTCTGAAATTATCATGTCTTCTAGCCATGATCCACTTCTACATACGTTTTAAAGATCAGACTTTAAAAAAACAAGATTCCTGAAACACTTGACTCTAACTTCAAGGAACTTAAACCTTAGACCTTAACTTAAACAGGTTTACATACTTTATACACTTACTTTATCTACTTCTAGGACTTTTTAGGTCATATTTATTTTTAAATATAGAAAAATCCAAACTTTCAAGCACCTCTGTGTATTTTCATTTCAGCAATTTCAAACATTATAAAAAACCGCATTAATAGAGCCATTACAGCCAGGCTGGCCTCTGTAGAACCAGGCCTACTAAAATTAAACAAGCCCTAAAAAAGTGAGAAATAGTCTGGAAAGAGCAACACCTGCTGAAGGAGAGAGAGCTGTTTTATCTTTACTGGGTTGTCTTATAGCTGTTCTTTCCACATTTAGACAGGGAAACAGAAACCGACGATTGAGCAAGACAGAGGTCACTGAAACAGAAATTCAAGAGGGCACCAGCAAAGAAAAACAGATCTCTTCTAAATAAATGCTGACAGATTTAATGCACACATACACATATAAATACATAACATATATATCGACCCCTATGTTTTTAACATGGGGTTCACAGACTTGTGAGGTGTTGGCTTTGAAAGGGAGAAGCCAAAGCGGATTATGAGGAGGCCCAACATTGTAAAGTAATACCAGTTACACACACACACACACACACACACACACACACAAACCCACACACAGAGTGTGTCTTATCTGCCACAAGAAACAAAAAGTGACAATGAAGAGCATTTGGCCTTTGACCTTTGGGATAGGAAGTAGATTGACTTTTGACTCTAAGGAATTGAGTGTAGACTACTCTTCTTCATGGTGCCTTCAGACCTGGAAGTCACTTCTAGTGCTGGAAGTGATTAAATCCTCATATGTGGTCACACACTGACATAAAGCAGAAGTTTGTTCACAAATCTTTGTTTTTAATTAAACATACCCTTTTTGAGCGTTAGCTTGAGGAATGGTCAATGTTCAGCTGAAATATAAAGTGTTATTAAAATGTTTGACATTTGTTTATAATCTTAATAACTACTAGTTAAATTTATCATTTTGCTCAAAACATTTGTGTTAATGTTGTGTAAATTTAGTTCCCTCGTTTATTGTTTGCATCACCACTGTTTCAATATAAAAAACAATAAATGTCACATTTTTTAAAAATCGTATTAAATTGCTCCAAATTCTCAGTTTGCATACACTGACGGCACCATGAAAAAGAGTAGTCTACACTCAATTCCTAAGAATCAAAAGTCAATCTGCTTCCTATCCCAAAGGTCAAAGGCCTTCATTGTCACTTTTTGCTTCTGGTTTAAATAAACTGCGGCTGTCTGTGGCATCTGAGAAAACCTGTTCTCCATACATAACAGACGTGTTTATCTAATGACTAAAGACAGTAATATGATTTAGAAATGAAATAATTCTTGAAGGATAATGATCTGTAAACACAAAGATCAGCTGATGAAGTTCAAAATAACCACAATCCTGTTGGGTGTGTGGCTCTGAGAGTGAAGGAGTTCAGAGAGCGAGAATAGTCATGCCAGTCATACCTTGTGGTTTGCCTGAAAATCACTCATACATGCTTTTGAAACTTTTATTCGTCTCATAATAACAATTTTTTGAGGTGTTTTATGATCGTTTTTGTGCGTTTGCGCATGTGTGTATATTCAGGCATGTGAGTTAGAAAACTACCACACTAGTTGCAAATTACAGGCCTAGATTTATTCTGTAAGGACACAATGAGAAAGAAACATACTCAAATTACATTCAGAGTTTTGAGAACATTTTATCCTCACAATGAGAAAAGCAGATAAACCTTCTGGCCTTTTCTACATATCACAGTCATTCACTTTCTTGGAGTGTCTGTGAGTTGAAACCTGTGTTATTGTCCTTAAATACCTGTATTTAAATTAAGTTTGGAAATAGGAAAACATTCATATTTGCTCATAGCTGTTTGTTAGCAGTCTTAAGTTTAATTCATGTCACACTAGACTAAGTGATGCCAGTAAACTCTTGGCCAAAATCTGGTAGATATTCATGTCCAACTCATGAACGGGACCTGGAGAGGGTCAGGTTTGAATGGTGAAACTGACTTGCAGTGGACATGGTTTGGCTGATGAATGGGACCTGTAGTAGGCCTGTTTGGGCTAGTGGGCATAACATGCAAGGGGGCCTGGTTTGAATAGTGAAACTGACCTGGAGTGGAACTTGTTTGGCTGGTACACCTGGCCTGGAGTGGGCCTGGTTAGGCTGGTAAATGTGATCTATAGTGGGGTGTCCAATTCCTTAACCAGGTGTGGTTGACCATGGAAATCACCAAACTGTGCTGTGCTGTAAAAATCTCATTTTTGGTAAACAACCGGCAGCTGTGGTTGCCAGAACTTCACCTTATACTTACACCTTATATTGAAATGTTTGCTTGTTCATGTATGTTGAGAAAATCATGTGTACGTATTTGTTAAAAAACATTCTGTAAACCTAATTACATTCAGTATCATTGATACAGCTGTGTATAACTGTTTGATTTGGTATTTTATTGCAAACTTCAACTTTAGAGTAAACTACCACCATAATTGCAGCGCAAAACTCTGCGAACAACCCATAAGCCAATACAGTTGGTTGACACAGTCATGTTCATTCAGTATGTGAGCCATTTATTCCAACCAGGGTCATGGGGTCTGGGAGCCTATCCCAGCACTCTTAGGTTGAAAGATGGAGAAGCACTTTAGACAAGTCTCTAGTCCATCGCAGGGCAGACACTCAGACAAACATGTTCAGTTTATTATCTCTAATCCATCTTAGTCAGTGTCTTTGGACTGTGGGAGGAAACACCATGCAGACTACACTAACTCCACACAGAAATCACCCTGTCTGTCCTGGCTAGGAATTGCACCAAAGATGTTCTCTCTGTAAGACTGCAGTGCTAAACACTGCACCACCTACTAACACTCTATCAACCACCTAAAAACATCCTTATAGCCACCCAATAAAGCATTGCTGCATAGCAGTCACTTGATGTTCTTCAATAAATGCATCTTTCTAGTTAAGTGTCTGTTTTCCACTGCATAGAACAAAATTAAGTTTAATATTAAGATATGTATATAAAGATATTTGTAAAATGATAATAGATTTCAATGTTATTTATATATATAGCAAAGCTACATTATAACAAAATACCGTATATTTAGGGGTGTAACAATGAATCAATATTCTAATCAATTCTAATCAAATTCTAATGAAAAAGCATCGACTAAAATAGCACATGATGCATCCAATGCATGGATGAGACGCAAAAAAAATCAATGTGTGTTCTTTCCAAAATTCATTTTACTTTGTTTTACTGTGAGCAGTGTTTTGTAATGAGATGCTGCTTTTGCTCATGACTACACTGCTGCATTTGACCTTTAATATTAAAATGTTCAAATGATATAATTTGTTTGCATGTGTGAGTTCAGGGACATGTAACAGATTGTGTAAAATTTCATCATTTTATGTACTGACTGCAGACCGAGAACCGAAATCGCATTGCTACAAATGTTAAGGTATCAAAAATGAATGAGATTGTAAAATAAAATAATTGAATCCCATCAAATCAACTTGATTTTACACCACTAATGTTTACCTCATTTTTAAATGTACTGTAATATATCATAATATATATTATATGTAATTATTAAGTTTTACCTTGAACTCAACTTTATTTATCATGTCATATTTTTATGTCCTGTTGCTAAAGAACTTAGCGCAGATTTTTGCTAAATGCTGAAAAGTTTTATACTGTAAATTTTAATATACACATCAGCTAAATCTGTCAGTTTCTACATATCTCTGTTCATCTGTGTCTTAGCACAGTTAAAGTAAAAGTTGCATATTCGGTGTAAGTCAGTGTTTTCCTTATGGTGATAGGCTCCTGGTGTCAACCAGAGGAGGATGGATTCCCCCTTCTGAGCCTTGGTTTCTCCTGAGGTTTCTTCCTACAGCTTAGGGAGTTTTTCCTTGCCTCTGTCGTCTTTGGCTCTTTGGGGGCTCGGACCCGGTTTCTGTAAAGCTGCTTTGTGACAACATCAGTTGTAAAAAGCGCTATAGAAATAAACTATAGACTTTATCTAGACTAGACCTAATTTGGCTGTTGAACACAGTCTGTAGTGAACCTCGATAATCTGGTGAACATGGCCTATAGTGGCCTATAGTTGGACTTGTGAATGTGACCTATAGTGTACCTTTTGGCTGGCGAACATAGCCTCTCCGTGAACTGCACAGTGTGCACTCAGTCAATACTGCTGCTCCATTTAGCCAGTATGAATTTATACATCCATTTTATTCATTCAGACTCTGATTTAAAGGAGTTTTATGAGGCACTTTGGAGAAAGAGGACTGCAGGCAGCCAAAATCTTTTTTCCCTTTTCATTTTCCAGACAGTCCCAAGGAAACCCTCATCCATTTCTTTTTTCCTTTTATTTTGACTATATTTTTTTTCTTCTTGAGATCATAGAGTAAAGGCATTGCTCATAAAGGGTTCCCAATTAGACCCAGGCTTCACACACACACAGACACACACACACACACACACACACACACACACACACTTGCTCACACACACCTTTTAGTAACTATTACTGAAAATATTTCCCACTATTTGATATTGTTGGCCCTTCTTCCTTTCCCTCCACCTTATTTTCCCTCCGTCCCTCTACACATTAATCAACCTTCATTTCAATTATCTGAAATCTTATTCTGTCTTTTCTCTCCCTTCCTCTCTCTCTCGCTCTCTGTCTGTCTGTCTGTCTGTCTCTCACTTTTACTACGTGTCATAAACAAAGTGTAGGTGCTGACACCTGTCAAAACAGAGAATTGTTTGCCTCAAGCTGCTTTTCCCCTTTAATTATGGAATTATGAGAGGAATTATCAAGGATTAGGATACTAGCAGGGTGGGATAAAAGAGGGATTAGATCAGTGGCATTACCACAGTACACATGTTTCTGGCAGACCTTCAAGCATGCACAGATGGACATGATGTATATTTTGTGCTAAATTTCTATTGAAGCTATGCTTTAATATAGTTTGTCCCCTACTTTATGCAAATAAGACGAGGATTCGGGTTCCGGTTCCCATTGTGTTTTTGCACTGACATGTTTGACACTGAAGCAGAAGATGTTCGCCAAAGTCATAGAGATACAAAGTCCCAACTTATTGAGCAGATTTTATGATGCAAGTTTGACAACAATAACTGAGATAATATGCAGCAATGGTTTGTAACCATGCTGTGGTCTGGCATACCCAGGGTTGTGGGTTTTAGGCCATGTCTTGTGATATTCAAGAGCAGGTGCTCCTAAATCTTTTGCATCTCATGATCCACATGGCCCACAAGATGATGTAACCAGGGCTGAGCTTCCCCAAAGCATCTTAGTGCTAAGATCATTTAAGATCATTAACTAGTAGACAGAGTGTTAAGTGTGGTGCTTCCTCTACCATTTAAGAAGGGGATGTGAGCTTTTATGGTGTGCACCAATGTTTTCTTGGCAGCATTCGTATTTGTTCTAAAAAAAAGTGTACCAGGAGAGCAATATCGCCAGGGTTCTGCCCATACCCTAAAATATGCACTTATGATGGTAACATTACCATGTCCATGGTAACAATATGCTCATCTGCCATCAGAGATCATCATCAGAGGTGATCCAAGAGTTTAAGTACTATGGACCACCTCTAAGTGCTTCATTTGCTGCCCACCCCCTCGTCATAAGTTATAGACCTTAACCAATACCACCTTTATAATCTGAGACTTTGTTTATTTTCTTTTTATTGCTGTCAGGTGTCGACCAGAGAAGGATAGGTTCCCCTTCTGAGTCCTTCCAAGGTTTCTTCCTTTATCTTAAGGAGTTCTTCCTCGCCTTCGTCGGCTTTGGCTTGCTCCTTATGGGCTCGGACCCTGACTTTGTTGAGCTGCGTTGTTGTAAAAAGTACTGTTTAAATACAAATAGAATTGAATTGAATAATATTAGCACTATAGTGTTGCTGTGATTGTAGCCTTCATCACAGAGCATCTTGAGCATGCTTGGACCACAGTGTTACCATCTGAGACTATCTGGATATTCTTGTTTCTGTAGGCTGCATTAATATTCAGGTCACTACTGTTTCAGACTTTATGGTTATTAGCATTTCTTACATTTGGCTGACTGTATGTGCCCGGGAGGTGATAAGGTGTGGTACATTTGCCAGAGTTTCTCTAGTTTCTGAGGTTGTTTGCAGATTGTAGTTTGTACAGTCTGTGAGGTTATATGGGTAGTGTAGTTTCTGTAGACTGTGCGACTCTGGAGCTGGCGGTATGTGACAGGTTTATGGTGATATGCAGTGTAATAGGTCAGAGCTGTTAAAGCTGAGTGTGAATGATGTCGTAAAGACTCTGGCCGAGCGCCAGACGGAGCTCCAGCCTGCAGTAAAGTTGCTCTCTTTTGCTTAGTCTTTTCTCTAGGTGACCGTATATATCAACTGCTCTTTTATTGACTCTGCGGTTTAGAGTTGTAATGCTGCTGTTCGTAGGCAAATACTACATTCATATTGTTACCCAGCTGTGTTCCTGCACGTCCCCTTTCACCCTGCTTTAGCCTTTTTCTTCTTTTAAATGCCTGTCTGTATCACTCCGTCTTTGAGACAAGGCTCTTCTTATGGAACGTGCCCCAGCTGACACCGCAATACTAAACCTGAAGGGTTTGAAATGAGTGTGTTTGAGGGAATGACAGCCCGAGAAAGAGTGAAACAATGACCGATGAATAGTGAAGGAGACTAAAAGAGAGCTATGCAGTCGGGAAAGGAGGGAGGCTGAGACAGGGAAATAAATGGAGAGAGTGAAAGAGAGAGAGAGAGGGAGAGAGGGTGTAAGTTCTCCCCTGGCCTTCTCTCTGGTATTTCCTGGAGGACTTTGACTGAGCGGAACCACCCTGGGCCCCACGGAGGGGAGAGCGGGAAAAGGGGAGAGCGAGCGTTTTGTGAAAGAGAGAAAGTTCATAGGAACAAAAACAAAGAAATAAGAGTTGTGCAAAATATGTCGCACAATGCAGGTGGACTTTTAGCTTTTGTTTTCAGGGGTTTTGTAGGCAAACCCAAGAGACAATGCAGAAAGTTGGTTGACGATCAGTAGCAAAAGGAAGAATGTTATAAAGATGTCAGAAAAATAATAGGACATACAAAGAAATGAATTGACCTTATTAAAAGTAGTTTGACGCTGGAAGAAAAAATTAACATCAGGTTTTGAAAGTGACCTCACACACATTAATGCTGTATTTCACTTTGGTGCAGTCAGAGCCAGATTTTGTGTTGTACTGCTGCTTTAAAAATCAGGCTGAGGTGACAGGGTGGCTTATCTTGCTTGTAGCAATGCAGAGAAACATATATGGTGAACTACACTTTGACTGTCGATTGGAAGATTGGAAAACCGAATAAGAAATAAAAAATAATAATAAATAAATATAGCTGAAATGCTGGGAATGATGGAGACCAAGTCACTATATAACACGGCATCCATTTATGCCCCTTTTTTGTTCATGTGGGTATATCATAGTCTGTTTATGCCACTTATAGGATGAAGTGTAACCAGTATAGGTGCCTTTTATGTGTAGAGCCTAATATTAATTACAGTATGCTCAATTTATATCACAATCCTAAGATTTTAATGCTTCCACTTCTTTAAAAAATTATGGTTTATGGAAGACTGTAACACAAATGTTGTATGTGAAACAGACACAAAAGCGTATATGGTAAGCCACAATTTGACCCCTTATAAAGCAAAGGTTAAGAGAAATTTTAAAATTGTTCTTTTTTATTAATTAAATAAATATAGCTGAAAGGCTTGGAATGATGGAGAACAAGTCAGTATAACAGTATCTGTTCATCCCCCTTTTTTGTTCATGTGTTTATATCATAGTCTTACCACTTTATGCCACTTGTGGAACAGGGTGTAACCAGTATAAGGGCCTTTTGATTTGTAGAGTTTAATAATAATTACAAAACCCTCAATTTATATCACAATCCCAAGGTTTTAATGGTTTCACTCCTGTTTTTGTGGACCAAACAGATTGTTCCTGACCTCTGAGAGCATACATGTGTGAATGTTGTATGTTGCTGTGAAGCAGACTCACCATTGAATGAGCAAGTGTGCGTGTGTGTGTGTATTTGGGTGGGTGGGATAGAGTAGGTTAATTGCAGGCTGCCCTTTCTAAATGGCTTGTCTCTGGGCTCGTTATCTTGATTGAGTAATTAACTCTGGCTCTCTCACTCATACTCCATCAGCCTGCTGAACTCCTGACACCTCACATTCCTCTCTCTACCACTACCACCCCCCCTTCCCTCGAGACAATTTTTCATCACAGTCAGCAGTGCAGGTTTAAAAAATGTATGTAGGGGTAATCGCCTCTAACTGACTATGTCTGTGTTGCTTGTGAGGTCTGCAAATACATAGAGGGCCCCAGTTTCATCAGACGTGATGCAAAAATCTACAACACTTGCTGCTGTGCATCATTAATTTATGAGGTTGTGTCTGAAACGCACCTACAGACACATCTATGGCCGGAGGTGTTGGATGAAGTGCAATAGGAGTCAGGTTTCCTCTCTCATGCCTTTGAAACAACCGTGCTATGTGTGCTCAAGGTACAAAAATGACAGGAGGTAGGCTTGTACGTGAGGTGCTCCTCACAATATTATGCTTCATTACTCAGTTAAACCACAGCAAATTAGGTGCAGACAAACTGTTCACCAGTTATTAGTTGTCTTGCATTATTTTGCACAGTTCTGGAAAGACTATGGGGTGTAAGGTTTGGATATGGTAAGCTTTAAACCTTGCTCTTCCCATCTTTAGGTACTAGCTGTATGTCTTCAATTAAAGGGCACCGGTCAAACTGTGGAAAATAACTAACATAATTTTGGTCAATCAATGTACCGACTTGTTGAAGAATGTGCAGGAATAACAGTCAGTTTGTGTCACTTAATGCTAAAAGTCTGCAAGAGGTTACACCTTTTAACCTTTTAATGTTTTGAAAATAAGTGTTTAAAACACTTCAAGCCAAAGGTTTTAAAAAGGGTTTTTGAATCCAACTGGAATTCATCAGAATATTGGCAAAAAAATAGAATGAAAAGGAACCAAAAGAGCAAGACCAGAGTTAAGGTAACAATAAGTAGTGTTTGAGTTAGTAGTGTTGACGTATGAATTCATATTGAATTGACTATTTGTCATTGTGAACACACCTTCCCATGAAGTGCACCACAACAACATGTGACCTCTGCATTTAACCCATCCACATGGGTCCACAAGGTTAGCGATGTTAGCGAGGTGATCATTCATTTATCATAAAGGCTTTACATTGAGTGTCTTTCTTCAAGTAAACTTCCATATTGTTGCTGTCAGTACAGAACCTTGTATCTTCATTTTTTATCATTTATTACTTTTTATATGAATTGGAAACACAATTTGACCTCTTCAATGGAGCAAGAAAAATGGGCCAGAATTGCTCAGAAAAAATAGAATTTTACTTAAATCTGCATCATAAGTTTTTAAGGTTTTTTTTGCCTCTCTTTTAAAATTAGCATATTGGAAAAGTGAGGTTTTTGTCTGACAGTGATGATGTGTCACATGTAATGCTTTTGCATGGTCTCTTTCTGGGTTTAATGTAATAGATGGATGCCAAGTGGTGCTCAGAGACACTGAGCAGTAGTGGAAGTTTATGACTGGTGTTCATTGATACTAGATGTCGACAACAGTATATGTTTATTTTATTAAAATCATTGGAGTTTTTGGCCACGATTTGGTCCGGTTGGAGGTGGTCTTGAATTAGGACAATGTTGTAGTGCAGTGAGAAAATTGAAACAGACTACACAGTAATGAAATTTTGTCATTTATGGATATGATGCATGTTTTTCTCTCTCTCTCTCTGTCTCTCACACACACACACACACACACACACAAATGCACAAAAGTGAGCCTCATAAGACTTTGAGTGTATTCATAGTCACGGTTATGCAAATAGCTATTTATATATATATTGGGTAAAATTCTACATCCCTGACATTGTCATTTTGTCACACACTGAGTGAATCACATCCAAAAGGTTTTTTTTTTTTGCACACACCCATATGACTGGCCAACTCTTGCATGTCTGCAGTCAGAGGTCAAACCCACAAAACACTGGATAGCCAGATTTCCCAAGCCTTCAGCGGTGGGCGGCAAACTTCCTGTCCCTCACACACCCCGGACGCTTGTGTGTCTGAGTTTTGAGTATAAATGGCAATTTAAAATGCCCTTTTAATCTCTTTGCTTTACTCTTTTCATAACTTCCTGCATTTATGTTCAATATAGAGACTCTGCCAACCTCTGAACAAAACTAGGAAGCATGTGATAAGACAAAACTAATATTTTTGCTATAGATAAAATGGACAAGTGATTGCAGAGGGATCTATGACAAATCTCCCTGGCCTTTTCTGTCACTCTCTCTCTCATTTAGGTTCCTCCTTTAAGTGTTTTATAAATATTTACAAGACTTACTAGGCCACTGCAGTGAATAGATAACATCACTAAACATTTCACACTGTGTGTGTATGAGAGAGAGATAGAGAGAGCGAGAGAGCACATGAGTGAGATGAATGTATCCATTAAAGCTCAGTCACACTATGGGAAAGCTCACTTCAGTTTTTCCAGCTGAGCAATGGGTAAAGAGTTCAATCTGACACTAATCTCACAAGCCAGATATGACAGTTGGCATATGACATTACTTAGCATAGCAGGAACTGCTTCTTTTTTTTTTAAAAAAAAAGTGGCCATTTGACTGACATGCAGAATGACCAATCCCAAAGTTGTTGATTTGTGAGGGATGTGATCAAGTGAAAGTGGGGAAATTTGTCATTGTGAACACACCCTTTCGTACAAAATGCACCACAACAAAATGTGACCTCATTTAACCCATCCACACGTGGAACAGTGTACAGCTGTTAACAGTGCCCGGGGAGCAGTGTAGCAGGACAGTACCTTGCTCAAGGGTATCTCAATGGTACCTGGGCTGGGACTTGAACTTGTAACTTATCACAAGGTCAAGTCCATTACCAGTCGGCCATCACTGCTCATGTCACCATCAAAATGGTGCTAAAGCAAAACCTCCAGTGATGCTTCCACCTCCATACTTCACTTAGTATTTCCAACCCTTGTTGCTCCAAAAATAACTAGCTGAATTATAGCCAGAGTTCTATTATTTATTTTGTCTGACTAGAGTATATTGCAAAACAGTTCAGATGCTGATGTGCGAGTAGATGCATGTCTCTATGTGTCCTTTTTGGCAGCTGAGTATTTTACAGGGTGTAGACACAGAGATGATTGCAGGGAAATTGTTTTCTATGTTCTGTTGTTTCTGCTCCTTTCAGGTTTTGTTGCAGTTCTTTGGAGTCACTGCTGGCTTCTCTCTTAACTTCCTTATCTTGTCTTGGGACACATAGTTGATACCATTAACTTTCACTTGCATTTTATTGAGCCAGTTATACTGTTGTTTACTCTTTGCTAGAGTACTACATTTTTTACCATTAGAGTGTTAATGTTGTCCATGAGAACCTGTAAAAGGTTACTTCAACTTTACCATGACTGTTATTTGTTAAAATATTTTCTTGCTCTCTTCTTGTTTTTGTTTGATATCTTGCCTAGAGGAACATAGTTAAAAGAACATACTTGGTTTGTTTACACATGGCAGTGTGAATGGTGAGGGAGAGTTGTAATTAGAAATCTCTTATTATTATGGCCTTATTACATTAATACTACCTGTGTAATGTTGTGCAGCTCCCCCTTACGCCTACAAAACAGCTCTGATTGTGTGTTCGGACACCTTTATATCCTAGCCAGCATTAACCCTTTGTGCTACAGTAGCTCTTATGTGGGACTGGACCAGATGATCTGGATCTTTTTCCACATGACCCATGACCCCTTTGCTGGGCCACTGGTTGTACTTCTTTGGGCCACTTTTAGTTGGCAATAATCTCTGCATACCGGGAACACTCCACAACACCTGCTGTTTTAGAGATGCTTTGATGGCCATCACAATTTGGCCCTTGTCAGTTTAGCTCAGATCCTTATGCTCATCCATTTTTCCTGCTTCCACATCAATTTTAATAATTGACTTTTCATTAGCTGCCTAATATATCCCACTCCTTGACAGATGAGATCCATGTTATTCTCTATTCCTGTCAGTGGTTTTAATGTTGTGGCTGATCGGTGTATGGTGGTCTATAAAGCTCAATAGGAAGGGCATTTGAGGTCTGATGCTTACATTTTACTTGCATTCAACAAAATCTTTGTAAATTTCAGTTTTCAGTATTTGCAGTAATCCTAACCTTGCTGTTAGCCCAAAATCTAAAACTAACCCTAAGCTCAGTCTAAAAACTAACCCTTGTCCTAATCCTACTCCTTGACAATAATTGCAGTTGCACTAGATAGTTTCATAATTATCTATAGATATAGTATATGCAGACATATTGGGATACAGATTTGCAACATGGCTGCACATGGGCAGCATGCGGATGTTGTGGATGGGTGAAAGTCTGAAACTGCCTAATGAATTTCCTCTGTAAACAACAGCCAGTCTAGAGATACACGATGGAGAGCGACAGGGAGACAAATTGAGTCTGCATTACTTTTGAAAACATTAATTTTTCGCACAGAGGAAAGCTACATTTTCTGTTAATGATTGATTTCTGTATGATATCTTTACAAGATCTCAGCGAAATGTCAGATCTAGTTTTCACCATTCAGGAATGAAAGTGAATGCTAGTTAGTGCATGTGTGTGTGAGTAGAGGTTAACCCAGGTCCCTTGATGTTTGTTGAACCCTCTTTCTCTCCGTTTCTACCTTCTTTGCAATAAGTGCACTCAGTCACACACTATAAAAATCCACCCTGATGATGATGATGGCGGCTCTCGCGCAGATTTATTCTCTGTTTGCGTTTTATTTACTACTTTTGCTGCCACAGCGATTATTTCTCAACCCCTATCAGATCATTTCAGTAGTGAGATCAGAGTACAGACTGGCAGAGCAGCTCTTGGTGTCTGCGGCACTGATTTATGACTGACACTCTATCCTGCACACTCCACGCACACACACACACACACACACACACTCATTAGTCAAATACTTTTCCACATTTGAGTGTGCTGACTGCTCTCTGTGACCATTGTGTTTAGTTTGGGAAGCTGGAATTCACTATTTTTAAGCAAGTCAGAGAGTCATGCTGTGTTTTTTTTTTTTTTTTTACTTTATTTTCTCCCTCTCTCTTTTTTTTTTTTCCCCCTCTCATGTCCAGTCAGTCACGTCCCACACCAACACCCACCCCCCCACCCCCCCGCCACTGTTTTAGAACTTTTGGGACCACGGCCACTGCTTTGCTGTGCTCAAATCCCAGCATGTGGTTTAAGCAGCAATATTCATGTCATATCTCTCTAATCTCACTCGCTGCTCTTTCGTTCAGTCTTCTACTCACTAGGCATGAATTAACATGCACATTCCTTTTATTTCGTAACTCCGACATAACTAGCTTTATTGCCGAATATTTCTCAGGTCGCTTTGAACTGGGTGGGTGACAGAAACAGCTGAGATTAATTTAGCCTTCAGTAAAAACCTAATTATGATTAATATACTGCTTTAATATGGGGCCTTGATTGTGATGGTTGCATGCTGTTACATATACATGATAAATGAAAGTCATTTTTGTAATTAGCTACTCAGATATATCTGTTTATATGAATTAGTTTACTTAATGGATGCTACGATTAAACTATAAAGTCTGGATGGCATGTTATTAAAAAACAATAACCATGATGGTTCACATATGAATCGAGGCTTAGTGGGTTTGTTTAAAACTGGACTTCACCAAAAAGAAAAATGTGTGTATATGTGAGCACTTGTGTGTTTTCTGGTTCTTTAGCGCTTCATTGTAATCAGATCGACCATAAAGGCTCCTTAAGCTCTTTGTTGGCACCTTGAGAATCTCTTGTGAAAGTTCATTTCTCACTCTGCCTGTGCTGCACTGAGACAGAGGGATTTGGGGAGAACAAGAGAGGGTTAGTTAGAGCCACTAGAGCCACGTAATCCATCACTCTCAGTCACCGGCCAAGGGGTTAGGAGGGGGGCTGTGCTGGATAGATGGCCTGCCTTTGCCCCCGCCTTCCCCAGGAGATACAGCCTGACACCTGTGTGAGTGTGTGTGTGTGTGTGTGTGTGTGTGTGTGAGTGTGTGTGTGAGTGTGTGTGTGAGTGTGTGTGTGAGTGTGTGTGTGAGTGTGTGTGTG
>JBBPDA010000152.1:3746770-3763384 GCA_037974385.1 Arnoldichthys spilopterus
CTATCTTATTGGGTTTATTCAGTTCAAATACTTTTTATGAAATAATTCTAAGTAATTTTTAAGTTTAGGATAACAAAAGCAAAATTTCACATGAATTCCAGCTTGAAAAACAATTCAGATCAACTGCTGGCACAATCCACCTTTTACAGTGTAACCAATTGCCTTTTCTGGCTGAATCAGGTGCTGGAACTCAGTGTTGCAGAAGCCCAAGGGGCCAGTTGTTCTGGAATAAACTATATAATTGATGCTTCTGGTTCAACCTGAAGTTGACGCCCCCAGCCCAACTTCAACTGTAGTCTGCATGGTACTGCGCTGTCTGTAAACTGGCATGGCTTCACGCCGCGGAGCTCCAAGAGACCCTCCGGCTGTTTAGTCAAAGCACAGACATCTGGCCTCATAAACCCCAGTGATGTCCCTCCGAGGAGTCGCTTAAAGAACGTGGCTGTGTGTCCACTTTTTATATTACTTTTCATATTTTCAAATCGTAAATCACTTTTTGAACATGTTGCGCGTGCACTCGCGAATACCCAGGACCCCGCGTGTCAAACGGAGCCTCGTGCCAGCGAGCTCAGGTTACCGGAGGGTCACCGATCCCTCCCCACAAATAGCTGCCCCTTAATTATCCTCCACCCTCCGTGTGTGTGTGTGTGTGTGTGTGTGTGTGTGCCCAGGCGACACAGCAGCCACCTTGTTGGTGTGAAGGTACCGCGCGCGCCCTTTCTAGCGCCCCGCTCGTTAAACTGCGCAGGCTCTGGTCAAGCTCCCAGTGGCGAAAACAAACACTTAGTTTTCTGGGGTCGTTTGCTAACGAGAAGATTTTTTTTTTAAAAACTTAATTAATTTAAGAAAGTTGATTAATTATTTTTTGCATGTTACACTGGATTAACTTATAAAGATGTAACAGAGATGTGCGCTCTTGTTACATTTATTAATAAATGACGCCATTAAATCTAATGGCGAATGAGTCCTATGGGTTCCTAGTGGCGCAGTACTGAAGCACAAGCATGTCAGACCCTCAGTGATCATTTGGTTGCTCGTTTATTCATTTATTTATTAATCAATCAATACTATATTGACTATTTGCTTGCTTATTTATTTATTTACGTATCAATCGATCAATCCATCAACCCTTCCACCCACTTACTAACGGCTTTTCTAATTGAATGATGTCTATTCCAGTTTCCCCCCCCTCTCTCAGTCAAATTGTCTCTCACTCAGCACTATAAACGCCGGGTGGGGGTGGGGGGCTGAAATACCCAGGACCTTCTTAAAGACTCCACTGTTACCTGATGGCCCACAATACCTGGACCCCCTCTACTCCAGTGCGCCAGGCTCTGAGAGGCTGTTTTACATCAGCACTTATGGAAAATGCCTCCGTATGAAGGGCACAGGCTCCGAGTTTTTTTCTCTCTGCGCCTGCATCTCGAGTCTACAGAGTGCCATTTAAAGCGCTCCAGCACAAAGCCACTGGGCGCGGACCTGATTGGAAGCAGACGGCCCCCGGGAGCCCAAAAAGAGCGGAGACGCACAGGTGCAGGGAGCCCGGCAGAATACGCTCTGACAGCAAGATGTGTATGTGTGTGTGTGTGTGTGTGTGTGTGTGTGTGTGTGTGTGTGTGTTTACGGGGAGAAGCTAGGCCAGACCCACTGCAGCAGTTCGAGGAGTCTACGTTGTACTAAACCCGGGTTAGCGCGTGTGAGGTCCGCTCAGTCACATATGCACTGAAGTTTCAGTCCAAACATTCACAGTCACAATGACCCACAGATGATCCACTTTCAGTCCCATTTAGCAATCAATAAAAGACCACGAGATTAACAATATAGACGTGTGTGTGGCATTAATGCACTCGTGCTTGTATTTTGGGCTTCTGTGTAAATCCATCATATGGTGTTATTACTGTCATTTGTGCTTCGACTCTGTTTTAGCCGCTTACACCGGTGTGGGGCTCAGTACGTCACTGCGTTAGTCTGTCAGTCTGCTGCGCAGGAAAATAAACAATTTCTCCTTCTCTCAACTGATTCAACTTTCTTCCCTGGTGGTGTTCAACCCTTAATCCCAAATCTGAAGTACTGTGCAAAAGTCTTAGCCCCTGAGTAACTTCAATTTTAAAGCTGTTTAACATAGCAGTACATGTTTTTTAACCTGAGAATATTCTAATTCTCACAGGTTAAAAATAAATACAAATAACATTCATACAGTAAACAATGATGTTTATACTGTATGTGCCAATGTGTTGGCTTAAGCCGAGTGAGTTCTCTGCCCAGTATTACTTGAAGTTTCCATCAAATCGCTGGTTTGGGCTCAATCAGTCCTTCATTAAATGAAATCAGGTGCTGATGGAGCTTTACACATATCCATGCAATGACTGGAGACATGGAGGAGAAATCTCGAGCCAAACCTGTGTCTTTTAACCAGCTCACACACCATCAACTACTGTTTACACACAAAACAAATCTTAATTGTTTTCACTGCTTTCATGTATGTTTGCATTGATTCTACTGTTCACTTGTGTTTTTGCTGCAGAAAGAAACTCACTGCTCAGATAAAGCTTTAAACTGTTACCATAGGTGCCTAAGACTTTTGCACAGTACTGTACATTTTTCTCCTCTGGGGAGAGCAAAGTTCACTTGTGTCTCACTCTATGTGTGTGTGTTGCTGTGAGAATCACTGGTTTGTTGTATAGTGATTATAATAGTGTAATAATAAAGAGAAAGGTTTTGTCGAGTAAAATTACTGGAGCTGAGCAGCACCGACCTGATCGTCCAGCCTCTTCATCTTCACACCCAACAAAAATCAGATGTATTTCTATTAAATTGTGCTTTTGTTTGTTTGTGTGTTATGCATAATATACTGCAAAGATGACAATGTTATATATTCTAGGTTTCGCGGGGTAAACATACATTTAGAATAGAAATACAAATCTTACATCATCATTTTCATCATAATCATTTTCATTACTATTATTATTATTGTTAGCAGTAGCATTATTGGTATTAATATTTTAACATGCAAGCTACAGATCAGAAAACACACTTGGTTCGTAAGCGCGAGAAATCCTATATCTCTGCTTTTTCTTTTCTTTGCACTCCCTCGGCTCTGTAGAGGCTTAACGTAAGTAGAAGCAGAGCAGAGCTCGAGATCGGGTTATGATTTATTTTCTCTATTATGTTTATTTATTTATTCTGACCGCGTGGTAAATAGAAGAGAGATGAAATTATAATATAAAAAGTGTAATTTTATTACAGTTATTCTCCATCAGCCAGAATAATAACTACGACTCTGCAGATTCCCAGTTAATGTATTCCGATGTCAGACCTGAGCGGCGACTCTGTCTCTATACTGGAGTCGCTCATGAAGCAGCAGCCACCAAGCAAAATAAATTCCTCCTGCCTTTAAATATCTTCCGCAGAGAACAGAACAAACTGGTCTCTAAAAATATCGCAGATAAAAGTATTATTACAGGAAATAAAATTATACGCAATATTTCATATTCATTTGTTGTAATAATGCTCTTGTGTTCTATTTTTATTTATTTTAAAAACCGAAAAGCGAAGAGCACATGATTACACTGTAAAACCCAACAGTGGATTTACATACAATAAATATATAATGTAACTCTTTTAATTCGGTACGTTTAATAAAAGAGTGCCACCGCTAAATGAAGCTATAGAATCTGGCCCTTTATTCACAGTGGACTCAAATACACTGAGCTCAGTGCTGTGCTGTACACTTACACTCGAGTTGTGGATCTGTTACACTCTGCTTTACTCTGTTTTACTCTGCTTTAAATTATTTTACTGCGCTTTATTTTGTTTTACTGCGCTTTATTGTGCTTTACTCTGATTTACTGTGTTTTACACTTATTTACTGTGCTATACTCTTTTTAATTCTATTATTACTGTGGTTTACTCTGTTTTACTCTGCTTTACATTATTTTACTGTGCTTTAATCTGCTTTACTTTGCTTTACTCTGCTTTACATTATTTTACATTGTTTTACACTGCTTTACTGTGCTATGCTATTTTTAATGCTATTATTACTGTGGTTTTCTCTGTTTTACTCTGCTTTACTGTGCTATACTCTGTTTTACTTTGTTTTAATGTGCTTTGCTCTGTTTTTCTTTATTATGCTTTACTCTGCTTTACTGTGCTCTCCTTTGCTTTGCTGCTTTTGTCAGTCGCTATTAACATGTTGACTGAAAAAAAAAAGTGCTCGGTTGCCTGAGGCTGTAGTGTGAGGTGCCTTGCGCACGAGACCTCATATGGAAATTGCGAATTTCAGCTGATGCAAAAAAGCAGAAGCAAATATATTCAGACTGCAAAAAATAAATCCTACATAAACACACTGTGTCAGCCTGAGGAACATCCACGACAGCACAACACACTACACACTGCAGACACAGCGGTCAGAGCTCACACAGGCTCTCTGATAGATTTAGAGGCAGCAACAGGAAACAAGAACATACAACTTTTGTCTGACATGGAACAACATTTTTTCTTTAGTTAAATCAGAGATTTAGGGTTTCTCACGCTGACAAAGGAAATGTGTTTTCTGATTTGTAGCTTGCATGTTAAAAAAATAATGACAGTAATAATAATAATAATAATAATAATAATAATAATAATTAATAATGGTGATGATGAAAATGATGATTATAATGTAACATCTATATGGCGCCTTTCACTTTCGTAAGAACTATAGTAAGAACCATACATAAAAGTAACGATTGAAAAGGCTGAATAGTAAAAAGGTAATCATTGTAAAGATAAGTCTTGAGTTCATATATGAAGATAAAAGGGAAGAGCAGATATCCACGGTTGCAGGTGAGTTTTCCTCTGGTCAGCACTTGTTGAGTATGTTGAATGATAAGGTAATTATATTTCCCCCTACAGTTGCTCTCTCTGACCTGTGGGAGCTTTAGAAACTACTGCCTTTAAATAATGTAGTGAGAATTGAGCGGTGAAGTGTTAGTTTAACTGGATTAAGTTTACACTGTGTTTGGATTCACTGATTCATTTCTTTGAGCTGATTTCGAAGAATGAAATACCCCCCCCCCTCTTCCCAAACACACACTGTAGCGCGGCCTTTATGGAAAAGGTGTCCATAATCAGGAGGAAGCCTCTGGGTTTCCTCCTTAATGATCTCGCAGGCAGCACTTCGACAATCCGCCAGCGAGCCACAATTTCAACAAACAGAAACGTCTGTAATTATGATAGAATTATACACAATTTCTGTAGTCTCACTTTGCTGCGCGTGCGAGAGAATCTGTCCACCGTACAGAAAGAACAGCTAAGAGAACAGCTAAAAGAACAGCTAAAAGAACAGCACTGCGATAAAACCTTTGTCCGCGTCTTCTGACACTGTGCTGCAGTCAGACGCGCGCGTGAGTGTGTGTGAAGCGTGTTTGACTCGTTAACCCCCGCGGGGCCTCCGCGCGGTGTCGTGTTCCCCTTTCGGCCTGAACGATCACAACAAAGAGCCTTTCACTGCCACGAGCCCTGAACACACACCTGCGGTGCGTTTGGCACATGGGTCCGAGAAAAAAAATAATACAGACCCTGCACACACACAGTTGAAGTCTTTTCTTTTCACGACTCTGCTTTCTCTCTCTCTCTCTCTCTCTCTCTCGCTCGCTCCCACCCCTCTCTTTTTCCTTTCATCATTTAACCAACTGCACTCCACTAAAGTAATTAAGTGCGTTATTTATTTGACAAACATACAAACACACACTCGTTTGCGCTGGTCAGATTAGTAGGTTTATGTCTCACTCTGGTCATACAGCGTCAGAGAGTCCTGTCTGCAGCTAAAAATAACACACACTCGTATAATCTGATAGGCCTAATTGCACCCAGTGAAAACAGAGTCGCCGCTTTCTGATTCAGCACAAACTCATAAAAATCGGATTCTGGGAGGCCAAACAAATTATAAATAAATACATGAATGAATACATTTCAAATATAAAATTAACTGTAATTCAGAATTAAATTATGGTTTAGGGTTTTTGGGGGACATATCTGAAAGCAACTCTCCCATCCAAAAAAGTTAAATAATCAAAAATAGCTCCAGGCTTTATGTTTATAATATTTCTAACAATTAATATATTTTTTTCGTGTGAGGGAAACAACTGCTAAATTAATAAACAGATAAGAATTAAAAAAATGAGGGTTTTGGTGTATATTAATGTTCTGGAATCCAGCTGAGACTGAAAAATATTGTCTAAATAACTAAGCAGCTCGTGATTCGCAGTGTTTAGCTGTGTGTGCTGGGTGAATGTGTTGGGTAGCCCTGAAGTGAGTTACCGTGGGATATAGGGGATGAAATAGAAACAGCTTATTATTTATCATGTATCATTAAAAATAGATCTGGAGTTCGCTGTTTTTATTATTATTATTATTATTATTATTATTATTATTATTATTATTATTATCTGTACCACTATTGGGCCTCAGTGACCTTCTTAAATGTATTCATGGACATTTAATTTTGCACAACCGTATTAGCACTGTGACGTGTGTGTGGGGGGCTTCTGTCCGTGGTTAAATCCCACTGGTGCATGAGGCCCAGTGAGATCAACACAATAATCGATTGTTTATAAACGCTGAGCGAGGCGCGTGGAGCTCATGGTAACGAGAGTGAGACTAGTTTTAGTGGCGGAATAAAAATTTTAAGGGGGGGAGGGGGGGGGGGGGGGGGGGGGGGGGGGGGGGGGGGGGGGGGGGAGGGGGGGGGGGGGGGGGTGGGGGGGGAAGAAAACCTTTAATCCCCCCCCCCCCCCCCCCCCGTCAGTCTGACAGGCACTACAGTAAAAGCTGAAAGGCGAGAAACCGATTTCACCACTGATCACCACCAAGGTCAACGAGCACTCATTCACTAACTCACCTACCCCTCACTCACCCACTCACTCACCCACCCCTCACTCACCCACTCACTTACTCACATCCACTCACTCACTCACTCACTCATTCCAGTTCAGCTTGAACAGGACGAGGAACCATTTATTAACCAAACGCTGTATTTGGGATAATTTCAGGGGTAAAGGGGGTAAATCGGGTAGGGGAGAGGGTAACTCTACACAGTCCTATTTCATTATATAAATAGCACATTTCATTAGAAGGCAGCCGGCACGCGCACGTGCGTATAAATTAAATGAAAGGCGGAGTCCTGGAAAAGTGAGAGTAGCTGAAACTGCAAGTGAGGAGTCCCGAGCGCGCTCCAGTCTCCTCTACTCACCGCGGAGACGTGCGCTCGAGCCTCCAAACTCCAAGAAAACGGGGTTTTTGAAAGAGTAAAAGCGCACGCGCTCCCGCAGTCCCGTTTTAGAGGGTCGTGGTAGGTGGGAGGGGCGAGGAGATGTTGTGACTCAGAACTTGCTGCAGTCGTACACGAACGCTCCGGATCCGCGGTATAGCGGCGGCGGCGCGGCGGGAAAAGCGCTCTGGCAGCCGGTTACCGGCGACGTGCCGTTTAGCGTCTGTAGCGTCTGAAAGCTCGTGAAGCCCCCCTGCTGGTGCTGCTGCTGCTGCTGTTGTCCTCCTCCCATCACGCCCGCGCTCGCGCTCTGTCCCAGACACCAGGGCGCGATCCGGCCGTGTCGCGCCTCGTGGTGACACGCGTAATCCGCCGCGTCTTCGTGTGCGCGCTCCGCCGTGTACGTGTATGCCGCCGCGGGCAGGCCGCCACAAGGCGGGCTGTAGTGTGCCGGCAGCGAGGCCATGGCGTCCGGGCTCTCGCTCTTGGTGACGCACGCGAGCAGCGCGCCGCGCGGCGGCGGCGTGCACGCGCCGTTCTCCGTCTTCACCTCGGCGAGTTTTGGCGTCGCGTCGTCGTCCACGTTCTGATCCTCCTTCTCCTTCTTGGCGGCCTCCTCGGGCTCTCCGTCGCCGTGCTCGCGGCGCTCTTCGCGGCGCGGGGTGCGCTCGTCCTTCTCGCGCAGCACGTCCTTCTTCTTGAAGCGCCGCCGGCGCCGCAGGAAGCTTCCGTTCTCGAACATGTTGTAAGAGTCCGGGTCCAGTGTCCAGTAGCTGCCCTTGCCGGGCTTTTTGTCATCGCGCGGCACCTTGACGAAGCACTCGTTGAGGCTCAGGTTGTGGCGGATGCTGTTCTGCCAGCCCTGCTTGTTCTCGCGGTAGAACGGGAAGCGCTCCATGATGAACTGGTAGATGCCGTTCAGTGTCACCCTCTTCTCAGTAGAGCTCTGGATGGCCATGGTGATGAGCGCGATGTAACTGTACGGGGGCTTCACGGCGTCCTTGGGCTGCAGCGACAGCGGGGACGGGTGCTGCTGCTGCTGCCCGTGGTGCTGCTGAAGCTGGTGCTGCTGATGGTGCTGCTGCTGCTGCTGCTGGTGCATGTACGGCCCGTACGCGTACTGTTCGTGCGCCGTGTGCGTGTACACGCTCATCGGCGACGGGATGCCCGTGTAGCTCGCGCTCCCACCGCCCGCAGCTGCCCGGTAGTAGCCCTGCTCGCCCGTGATGTACGGCACGACGCCCAGGGAGCTGGGGCTGGGCACCGGGTAGCGCGCCTGCATCGCCCTCTTTCACACGCGCACACTAACCCACACTCACACCATTGAGGGGAAAAAAAAAGTTTCCCCCAGCGCGCTCACGTGTGAGTTCGATGTCGCCCGCGAGGTGTCCCGGTTAATCCACGCGCTCGCTCGTGCGCTTAAGTGTGAGAACGAATGTGAAAATCACCAGAGGAGGGAAAAAGTTAGGAACTCCAAGCATCCGGCACTTAAGGAGAAACTTATTTTTTGGAGGGGGGGCAAAGAGGCCGCGTGCGTGTGCTCGCCGGAGCGCTCCTCCCCTCTAGCTGCACACCCTGGCCAATGCGAGCTCAAACCTGTGTGTGGAAAGAGATGCGCTATTGTTTTTCCAACCCGTTTTGAGGCAGCCCAGTGCCAGACCCGAAATACGTACTGCGCTATGATTGGTTAATAGGATCCTGCTTCCTCAGCTCCGATTGGCCGGGGTGCTTTTAGAATAAATGACTCGCCGGTTCCAGACGAGAGGGGTAAAGCCTATTTAGTTGGAATACAGGTAGGACATAAAGAAGCATATAGTGCACACAGGCAGAACCCACACGCGCACATACAATGAGCAGAGTGCCAAAAAAATAAGAGGCTTCAGTACATTTAACCAATTGAAAGTTAAACTTTCATTTTCTTTTTTTATAATGCACGAGCTCGCAGGCACCTGAGATCCCCTGCTGCTCCACCAGTGTACCTGTAATAAAGTCCCAGCTGAACTGATCAGAGAGAGTAAAGATTCACTGGTGTGAAGCAGTGGGAAATCTAAACAAAATGGTATATGGTATGGTATGATATGGTAAAATATCACAGCTCTGTGCTCTTAAAATAAAATAAAATAAAATAAAATAAAATAAAATAAAATAAAATAAAATAAAATAAAATAAAATAAAATAAATGAATGAAAGAAAATAAAAGAAAATAACCCAAAGTTGTTGTGTCCACATATATGTTGCTGTTGTGCTGCAGCCACAGTGTGGATCACTGGGTCATTTGTTAAAGATGGTCATGTTGTTTGACAGGGAAGGAGCCAAGCATTGGCCATTTTATTGTTTTTTCTTCTTCTCCTCCTCCTCATTATCACAAATGTCGTCATCAGTTTCTTCTTCTTCTTCTTCTTCTTCTTCTTCTTATTATTATTATTATTATTATTATTATTATTATTATTATTGTTGTTGTTGTTGTTGTTGTTGTTGTTGTTGTTGTTGTTGTTGTTGTTGGTTCTGCATTTACGGGGCATTTTCCTTTCATTGTTCTTTAGTGATCACAGCTGTTTGAACCAGTCGAGAGGAAACTGTTCCTTCTCTCTGTTGACAGTGATGGCTGATATGAGAGAGAGTGTCTGTGAAGTATTCTGCTGCTTCTACTCAAAGCTGTGTTTACCTGCCCATGCACCTTCTTCCCCCACACTCATTAGTAGTGCTTTATCTCGTTGTGTTCTGTCTTTCAGATCCGTTTGAGAAAAAATGTCGTTTGTTTTTCTTTCGGGTTTTATAATTTTATGAAAATGCGCTTTTTGTTTAATAACCTTCCCAATGACAAATAGTCACTTTCACAACTGGAGCGTAGATCAGCGCGCACCGGTGTGTCGAGTGGGAAGCTGGCGCTCGAGTTCATGGAGAATCTGTCATGGGTCGCCCCCTTGTGGCCTTTAGTTGAAAAGATGTAGATCTTAAATATAAGATGAAAATCTCAGAGCGAGCAGTGTGCAATGATCCTGACCCGAGGAGCAGCAATATTTAGCACGTATGTCCAGGGATGAGGAAATTCCCAGTTAGTGAAACTGTATTTGACCCAAGGAGGAAGAGCTGAATGTCTGATTACGCTGTAATACAAACTGACTACTCACGGTGTCCGGTGGCATAGCGATAAGGCGTAAAAAGCCTGGGAGGCGCCGAAAATTGTTAAAAAAAAGTGTCCCTATATGCGTGATTAGGGAGTTCAACTCATGAGCGCTTTATGTTTTCTCACCTACATTCGGACAATGCCCGCCCCCTTCGCCAGGATTGGCAAATGTTCAGACACAGAAGCAGCTCGCCGAAAGCCAATTGGTGAGCTGATTATAAATATTAACTACTACTCAATTCAAGCACACTAGGGATGCTAACCAATCCTAGTGTAGAAGGCGGGATTTGTTGGAATACGGGTGGGAGAAGACTGGGTCATAGGAATTCCGGCTCATTAAGCTGAAGCCAATCGTAGCTGTCTACTGGCCCAAAGCGGGGTACACCAAGGACAGGAGGCCAACCCATGCCAGAGTAGCGTGTAGTTATAGAGCGAGTGACTAAATCATCATTCATCCCAGTCTTTCTTCCAAACCGGTGGGAGTGCGAAGATTGGGCGATATTATATGTTTGCTTCTACATGTATATGTTAGGTAACAGAGACGCTAGTTCCCGGTTAGCAAACCACTAAGTGTTTATCTAGACTTTCATAGTAAACCATAGCTTCTGCTGACAGAGGAGCTGTCCACGAGGAAGTTCACGCTACCCGTTAGCTCTTTGGTTGTGTGTTTGGGGGCGACTTTTCCCTTTACATCAGAGTTAGAGCCCATAAATCACACACATGGCTTCAGGCCTGTTATTCTTCCAGTCTGTTGCTGTAATTGAAACTGGTCTCAAAAAACACAAATCTGGATAAATGTATCCCTTTCTCTCCCTGTGAAGGTCAGTCTATGAACATCTTTAATGATACCTGTTAATATTCTCTGACTGATAATCTAATTAATCTGGCTTTTAAAGCAAAAAGTACTATTTTCTAGTACTACTGTTTATTTTTTTAAATTTTCGTTTTTATTCTTCTTTTTTTTTCAACTCTTTTTTTCGGTTCGCATCTCCTACAGTTTTGAAGCTAGAGACGAAATTTGACACTGACGTTAAGACCTAAGTGAAGAAGTGTGCTGTTTTGTTTAAAACCAAAATTTCGAACCGTCACTAAATGACCTGTATTTAAAGATTTTTCGTATTCTTTGAACGGGGAATGTTCAGCAGCATTCAGTTAATGGTCAAACACCACTGATAACACTAACACCCCACCAGCATATGTATATATATTTACACGCACACACGCCACATACATACACAAAACGAAAAAAATAGTCCTTTATTACTAAAGTTCCAATGACAAAAAAATCCTAATGTGACAAATAAAATTTGTCAAAATCAAAGTCCTGATATGACGAAATAAATGTCCTAAAATGACAAAAGGAAAGTTAAAATATTTAGATAAAGTTTTGTAACCCCACCTCAGGTCCATAGTCAGCTGGGATTGGGTCTGGCACTACTTGGGTACCCTTGAGCAAGGTACCGTCCCGCTACACTACTTCACGGGCACTAGCTGCCCGCTGCTCCACGTGTGCATGTGTGATGGGTTAAATGCAGAGGTTACATTTCGTTGTGGTATTGAGTGTGTTCACAATGACAAATAATCACTTTCACTTCACTTCACGTCATTACTTTTACTACTACTACTACTACTATTACTACTACTACTAATAATAATAATAATAATAACTTTATACAGTGCCTTTTATACATCTGAATGCAGCTTATAGGGCTTTACAAGAAGTCCAAATATAGAAATAAAAAATTCATAATCCAAAAATATTATTATTAATAAAAATAAATAAATACACGTATACAACACAATAAAAATAAAGCTACGATAAACATAACACGTGTTTTTAACGTTAAAAAATAGAAGTATGGCTAAGATTAATTAATACATATGTATGTACAATAATAAAAAAGATCAACATTTTAAACTGATATTTGTGCACTGCTTCATATTTTTTAAAACAAAATTTTTCTTCACTACTCGACTTGTTCTTATTTTTCTTTTATTTTTATGACGTTAATTTATTTTATTGCTTGTTTAATTTGATTTTGTTTTATGCATTTTATATATACTGTATACTTTTTCATTCTTATTTTCTGTAGCTTTTTCGATATAATTTCTTTATTGTGAAATTATATCGTTTTGTGAAAAACATGCTATACAAATAAAGTCTTTTATGATGATGAAGAAAATGAGAATGACGATGACGGTTATTATTAGTATTAGTAGTAGTAGTAGTGTTACAGTTAGTTTTAGTGTTTGAATTTCTAGTATTATTATTATTATTATTATTATTATTATTGATGATGATGTCCTTCCACTTCTTCACAGCCAGTGAGCCAGTGGGCTCCGAATCACATCATTCTATTGGCTGCGCTTTTCTACGGAGAGTGTTTAAGCTGCGCATGCATCTGCTTTAGCTCGCCTTTGTCGGTGGCTTGAACATCTGTCATGCTGCATATCAGCGATTCCAATAAAACTTAGTAAACCTTAGCACATAGTAAGGCTCATATGAGTCATGGAGCAACTCAAGTGTTGTATTTTCTCTGCCCACAAGGTGGTAGCATGTAACCGTGTCTGAGTTCCAGTCTTGCGGCTCTGGTGTTTGTTTATCATCTCTCTCGTACTCAGGGTTGGGCATTCAGGTCCAGAAAATAAAAATCCAAGATTTTGCTCCAACTGCCATCATGCTCCTGGAATAGATTTCTACTTTCTGTGCCTAAAATGCCCAACCCTGCCCTCACGGATTCCATTCCTCAAAATGATCGTCTTTTTCATACAAACAGCTGCTGTGGGCCAGGAGCCTCTAGATGGCGTGGTAGCATCATTCAGGGAAACGCTCACTGGCTGTTCGTCACACGTAAAATCAGTACTGAATTTGGGCTAAATATCAAGTCCAGTGAACAGTCTGGAACACAGTCACAAATTAGATTATTAGAGCAGGCCTGAGCTGGAGTATGACGGGGGTTAAGGGTCTCAGTTAGGACTGTGCACCTTGAGTGTTTTCTCCTGTTACTACTGTTACAGTGTTTATTTCTATTACTACTGTTTCAGTGTTTTTTCATGTTACTACTGTTTTTCTGTTCCAGTCCTGCGGCTCTGGTGTGAGTTTACCATCTCTCTCACTCAGGGTTGGGCATTCAGGTCCAGAAAAGAAATCCATTCCAGGATTTTGCTCCAACTGCCATCATGCTCCTGGAATGATTTTTACTGTCTGTGCCTAAAATGCCCAACCCTGCCCTCACGGATCCCATTCTTTAAAATGATCCACTTTTTCATAAAAACAGCTGCTTGTGGGCCAGGGGCCTCTAGATGGCGTGGTAGCATCATTCAAGGAAACGCTCACTGGCTGTTCGTCACACGTAAAATCAGTACTGAATTTGGGCTAAATATCAAGTCCAGTGAACAGTCTGGAACACAGTCACAAATTAGATTATCAGAGCAGGCCTGGGCTGTAGTATGACTGGGGTTAAGAGTCTCAGGTAGGACTGTGCACCTTGAGTGTTTTATCCTTTTACTACTGTTTCAGTGTTTTCTCATGTTACTACTGTTTTTCCGAAATAGGTTAGTTAAAAAAAAAACCATCCTGACAGTTTTTCTTATAATGAAAGGCTTGTATTGTAAAATCGTAGGGTTTTATCAGGGATAATTGAATGATTTCCATTTGGTTAAATAAGAGCTGTGTTCTTCCTCTATACTTCTTATGCACCACACACCTACAGTTAATGCAGCAGCTGGAAACGTTTTAATTTATAAGTTTCTGTTAAATTATTATACTTTTATCTTGTTTTGCAGTTTCTTTTTTAATAAGCTGTCTTTTATCCTACTATTAAGGTTTTTATCATACGTGTGTGTGTGTGCTGTTTGTTTCTACTGTTTACTGTTTTATTTAATAACGTTATTTATACCTTTCATACATTTAAATGCAGCTCAAAGTGTTTTACAAGAAGTGAGTATATAAACATGTGTACAAATAAAAAATATGTATGTAAAATATGTTTGTACAAATATATACAAATATAGCAATAAATAAATACAAATAATTTAAATATGATTATTTTTCATATTAATAATAAATGTCTGAATTATAACGGAATAAGAGCTAAAAGCTAGGACAAACATCAGTCATGTTTTCAAGGTTAAAAAGAGAAGTAGGTCTAAGATTAAATAATATTTCTGTATTAACAATAATAATACAGATCAGTATTTAAAACTGATGTTTGTGCACTTTTGCACTATTAAAATGCTATTTGGTTTGTCACCTGTTCTGTTTTTCTTATTTATCTTATTTTTTATGTCAAGCTGTACTGCCTATATGAAATACGCCATACAAATAACATATATTAATAATAATAATAATAATAATAATAATAATAATAATAATAATAATAAGTAGTATTATTATTATCAAAACTTATGATGTTATTATTATTGTCAAAAATGTTTTCTCCATTAGTTTTGGACTCTCAGCCTTCCTCAGACTCTCACTCACACACTGTATCACATGCAGGATTAGCTTTTAGCTGACTTTCATTTACACTGAAAGCTGATGATCTTTACATTATTGTGGAGATTTGTTTCTAATAGAAGTGTTACTGTTCGATGTGATGGAAAGAGCTCAGCAGGGTCTGTTCTGTTCCGAAGTAAATAATAAAATATCCGAACCATATAAAGAGACCGGAGTGGATCTGTAACAACAGTCATGAGGAAATATAAAGGTTTTGCTGTTACTGTCCCCCACAGAGTCTAAAATCTTTATAGAGATTTTTATCAGCCTCAGAGATGCTCTCCGTATACAGAGTAGGCCTATAAGTGATTACCTATCTGTAGAGCTGCTTTGACAACGGTTGTAAAAAATGGCTATGTAAGAAAACAGACTATTATTATTATTATTGTTATTATTGTTGTTGTTGTTGTTGTTGTTGTTGTTGTTGTGATAGTTGAGGATTCATAAAGGCACAGTTGATGTTTATATCTGTGTATTTTATTACAGAATTACAGTTAAACTGCACAAGGTTGATCATATGAGCAGTCATCATCAGTTCTCGCGCGCTCAGACTGAGGATCACAGTTTTCTATTAAACACTACGCGTGTCCACACAAACTCCAGCCCAGCGCTTTCTCATACCACACCTCGGTTTCACACAGCCCCTTAGTCCAGCGTTCATCCGCGCGCACAGACCTCGCGAGCGCCTCACCCTCAAATCACACACGGTTTGACGTCCTGATGCGCGCTCTGGTGGGGCTGGTGGTGATGATGAAGAGGATAATGGTGATGATGATGATGGTGATGGTAGTATCCACTAGCGGATGAAGGCAGCGGAGAAATTCCGTTGAAGTTGAGCACAAAGTCCTTGCGGTCAGCCCCGGGAGAGGAGTGTGCCTGATAGCACGAGACACCCACTGCGAAGAAAACACACAGTCAGGAAGACGCATTTATTGAGACACGTGTGGTAGAAACCACGAGTCTGCTGTTTCTTCAAGTAAAGAAGATCTCAGGAAGAAATAACAGCTGCCTTAACAAAATACTGAGAAAAAGTATTGAAACCCTTCTATAGTACTATCAGATTTCTCAGAAACCCTCCCGGTATATTCAACATCTGTCTGCACAGGAACTGCAGACTCGGTTCTTGTCTGTTAGGATCTTTAATTTGGCTTGAAAAGTTCTGTAGTTTCTCTTATTACGTCGGAACCATAGCGAAGAAGTGGGCTTTTATTTTTATAACCGAAATTCTGAACCGTTACTGAATTATCACTATTTTCTGAAATATATTTTCCCATTTTTGAATGGGGGAAAGTTCAGCAGCAGTCAGTGTATGACCCAACACCCCCACTAACATAAAACACATACATATGCACAGACGACATTTGACAAAATAGAAATCCTAATATTTCAAAATAAATGCCATAATATGACACAATAAAAGTCATAATATTGCAATATAACTCCAAACATAATACAACAACAGTCCTTATATTACAAAATAAAATTTATATAATTTAAACCTTTTTTCAATCATGGTGTGTTGCCATCTGAGCTGCAACTCTTCAATCAAAATCCTTGAAGCTTATTCATACATTTTTGCTTTCTAGTTTTGGTCTGAAGTGAAAGGAAAATGCGTCGAGGCTTAAAGCAGTTTCTGAACCAACAAAATAGAATTGAATTAAACAGAAATAAAAAAAAATGTGATGGACTGATGCGTACCTGAGCTGCTGGATAAGAAATAATGTAGAATACACATTCATC
>JBBPDA010000152.1:3766569-3777537 GCA_037974385.1 Arnoldichthys spilopterus
CCTAACACAAGTATTCAGCCTATAACACATGTTTCATTCCAGCACAAGCATTCAACCCAAAAAAAAGATCCAGACCAGCACAAACGTCAGCCCAACACAAACATTCAACCCAATACAAGAATTCAGCCCAAAATGAACTTCACCCTAACATAAGCTTCAGCCCAACACAAGAATTCTGCTAAATGCTGTAAATGTAAATATAAATGTAAGAATTCAGCCCAAAATGAACTTCACCCTAACATAAGCTTCAGCCCAACACAAGAATTCTGCTAAATGCTGTAAATGTAAATATAAATGTAAGAATTCAGCCCAAAATAAGCTTCAGCCTAACATAAGCTTCAGCCTAACACAAGCCTTCAGCTCAAAACAAGTGTTCAGCCCAACATCTTTTACATTTTCATGTACATCATTTTGCAGACAGTTTAATCCAGAGAGATGTGCATGGGTACTATGTAAAAAGAAAACCTGGTCGTCACACTAATAAACCTAAAGGCAGACACTTAGGTGGAAAAAAACAGATGGGCAAGAAAAACCAAAACCCTCATTCCTGACGCCCCCACCAAGTTTTCTGCAGTTCAGCACCCTCACCTCTCTACTTTTAAGAGATTATTTTTAGCGTATTAATGCATAAGATATATCTCAGTGCTTTGCATATCAGTTACTATAATAAAGTTTCTGTCTTTTCTGTTATTTGCTTTACTTACACATTTTGTATTTTAAAAAATTTCTCTGTACAGATTATCTTTGCTCTTTCTGAATTTACAAGTGTGGGTTATTTTGTAGCACCGTGTCTTTGGAAGCATCTTATTATGCTAATGTGAAACTGATGGATAGAGAAGCCAGTCCTCAAGAAGAAAGACCCCCAGCCTCACCCAAACAGGCCCAACCGGATGTTCACTCGGGGATTTAAGTGTCTCTGTTGTTGAAAGTAAGAGCAGGTAAATCACGCTCACTTCGATTCGCTGTTTCTTTCTAAAAATAAATCAATGGAAGAGACGCCGAGGTTCTCCTGCACTTTCCATCTTCTCCAAATCTGTCTGTTTTTGTTAGAAAGTAATGAGAGTAAAGCTATGAGCAGTGGGATTATTTTACAGAAAGTTATTAGTCAGTTTGGGGACATAAGTGAGTAATTAGTTATGGATTACATTGCGAGTAACACTGTAAACAGGAAAAGCAAGAAAACTCAACGAAAACAAATGTGAATGTATGTGTGTGCGGGTTTTTGTGTCAGAGAGGAGGGAGCATTTATTGTAAATCATTCTGACATGAGCAGAAACAGACTTTCCCGTGCAGCGCCACACACGGCGCTCCAGCGTCACGCTGCTCCGGCACGAAACACGAGTCCGGTTAGTCTCGCGACACCCCACGTAATCACCATGCTGATTCCCGTTTCATCTGCGTGCGTCCAGTTGTGCTGTGAGAAAGTGAATACAGTATGAAAGCATTCACTTTACACTAATCAGTTCAAATACACTTCGTTTCAGTTTACGTTAGTTTTAACAACTCATATATCTGAGTAATCACAGTTCTCTACAGGCTTAGTGCCTCATATATTACTGTGAAAAAGTCAGTAATTACTTACACACGTATGTTTATAATGGAATTTATTACATAATAATATCCTACCAGAGCAGATGTTTTTTTTTTTTATGCACATGGTTTATTTTTCTGTACTTTTAGGGTATTATTCTGTAACAGATTCCAATAAAAACATAAGTGTTTAGTGTTTATGAGGAACCATGTGTATATTTTATTAATAAACCGATAGAAAATATTTAAAAAAATACTCAAATGTTTGACCTGTCTGCATTAACACTTTTTGAGAAGCTGTGCACTGGAAAACGTGACGTGACGCATCATTTAGACAACAACGATTATAGGAGGTTAACTGAAAGACAAACCAGTGCTGAGTGTTTAATGATTCTTCAACAGCGAACGTTTTTCTACATCACTTTGAAAATATTGGTGTTTAAACTGACATGATGCAAATGTGACGTGTGGTCACATATTATGATGGCTAGACGACTGAGTCAGAGCATCTCCAAAACGACAGGTCTTTTGGAGTGCTCCAGGTGTACCAAAAGTTATACAAGGAAGGACAAATGGTGAATCGGTGAGAGGGTCATGGGCACCCAAGGCTGATGCATGTAAGGAATGAAGGCTAGCCTGTCTAGTCGGATCCTATCGAAGAACGACTGTGGTTTAAAAATGAATGCTGACTCTGATAGAAATGGGTCAGAACACAGTTCACCACAGTCAGAGCTGTTTCAGCAGCATGAATAGGACTTACTCAATGTTAGGCAGGTGGTGTTAATGCCAGTAGACGTTAACAGTAGTTGCGCTATCCATCTTTACTTTCTCAGCAACACTGCTATGTAGATGGTATTTACTGTCACGTGTGCAGTGTTATCAGCCCTACATGCTGCTTTAACACAGGTATGTGTGTGCATTACAGAGAGGGGAGCAACAGGACGTTCCCTGTGGATATGTGTTGCATCCGAAGGGCACATGCAGTATGTAACCCCAGAGCTGTAAATAAGCGGAGGCTTTGTGAACAATGCGGATCAGCTGCCCCTCTGCAGGAGGATGTACGAGGGGCGCTTTCCCGCCCGAAGCCCCCCATCGGGCCCGGATACCGGGCAGCGGAGGGGAAACCTCACTACTAGACTTTGAAGTCACGATTATGCACACGCACGCACGCACGCACACACACACACACACACACACAAACACACACACAATCACACACCTGCATTATGGAAGAGGAGTGGAAACCTAAGTATTGGACTTTGAAGTCACAATTGCACACACACGCGCACATACATACATAGGTTGGAATCGTTATCTTTGTGAGAAAAATTCATTGACTTCTGTAATACTGTAAACCGAACCCTGACCTTAATTAACCTGAAACCAAATAGTATTTTTCTGCTCTTTTAGTTTTTAAATAAAAAAATGTATTTAGTTTTATTATTTAAAAAAAAACACATTGAATTTGTTAAGAAAACAAACATTTTCCACGGATTTTCGCGTATTACTGTCATTGTCAGGACATTTGGTCCTTGCAAAGAGTTAAATACATGAAAATACACACACACACCTGTATGGTTGTACTTTGAAACAAGTGCTGTATCGATGATATACACGAATAACTCACAGGTCCATCACATTAGTACTATGGTGTTGTCAATATAATACTTTAGCTCTTATTGTGTTAACATTATATGTTTTAATCAAAGACACGATGTGCAATCAAGTAAAATCTAAACTTTCTTCGATGGAAATAATTAGATTTATTAGTTATATGGCTTTGAATTTATTGGTTACGTCATATCTAGTTGTTATCTTAGATGTCACATAATATTGACTATAGGCTTAATTTGCATGGCTTTGGTCTTCACCATGTCTGTAGTTAAAGCCTTAGTCCAGGAAAAAGGTAAAACACGTCATAGTTAAAATACAGCAGCTGTGGATAATGCTCCTTAATATATAGAAAAGTTTTGGTTTTTTTTAACATTTTTGTAAAGCTCTGTCATTAAGATGTAAACAGAATATTCCAGATGGGCTTGATGTGTCATGGTCCATTCAAGTGAAACAGAAATGTTTACAGTGATGATGGGAACCAGGCGTTGGAAGAGCCTCACAAACTGCATCAGCGAAATGTATGACACTGTATGGTTAACAATAGGCTGTACTGTACCTAAGGCATAGGTTAATAATAGTCTAGTGACCTTTTTGGCTCTGAAACCTATTTATTTATTTATTGTTTTTTTTAGGGGAGTATGTGACCTTGTAAATCAATTGAAAGAAGTGCCCAAAGGGAACTCCCTTTTTCAGATTTCCCATTGTTTTATCATAATACTTCATATGAAAACCCAAGGGAGACATGTAGTGTCACTGGTAGTGTTAGATAGCAAATAATTACATTTGCGTAGATGTTGCGACCCCTGGTTCCCATCACCACCAATATATAAAAATATAAAGAAATATGTGGGTTATAAATTCTTCAGTGAACCATAAAACATCAAATCACACTGAATCAGATTTTTATAACATAACAACAAAAACACATTTTAAAGAAAACAACAGGATTCCTCTATTGTTTCCTTTAGCAATGCATAACTGTTCTAATGCTAACTACTGGTTGGTGATTTTTATTGTTAATGAAGATCTGCAATGACATGTTTGTTTAGCACCTGACCACATACAGTTGTGTAAACAAGTATGAAGCAGATTACAGTAACACAATCTTTAGTTAAAATATTGCTAATGGGATATCTACTCATTTGTATCAAAGAAATTCAGTTGCTAAAAATACTACATATTTAATAAGAATGTTGAAAGGTGCAGAAAAGGTTCAATCCTTTCCAAATTTGCAGTGTGAGAGAGAATTTAGCTAAATCTAACACAGTCTCTTGTTGCTCTTGCTTTTCTTTGGACACCAAAAATAATTCCAAACTGGTGGCAGGTTATGTACTTTCTGGGGGCACAAGACAGACAAATTATAATCGTCCCACTGCATTGTTTAAGTAGAAATGTCATTTTTTTAATTAATAAAAAATGTATTACTTATTTATGTTTAGATATACAGGGAGAGTGAAGACATTTTTTTTTCAGTGTTTTCTGGATCATTAGTGCAATTTTTTCCCACACATTCAAAAGTTTACATTTACATTTACAGCATTTGGCAGACGCTTTTGCCCAAAGCAATGGTACTTTCTAGTCTACAAAGAAAACCCTGTTATCCCAGTAAACATAGACTTGGATTAAGAGCTGCTAACCAAGATTATACTTGAGCATTCATGCTGTTGCATATAGAAATAAATCATTCTGTGAAACTTTGCGGTATATTGGCGTTAATTTACTGACAATACCATAAGGCACCAAGCTGTAAAATTCTAAAAGTCAGTTAACAAAACCAGAACCCACCAATTTGGACAATGTTTGACCTAATTGGAAGGATTGTGGTTTGAGCATTTTTTTTTTCATATAGTTAGTAGTTTGTTAGTTCTGTAGTTAAGGTCCTAAGTACTCTGTGGAGAGGTGAGTCTTTAGTCATGATTTGAAGACAGTGAGGGACTGCAGTTAGGGGAAGTTCATTCCACCACTTGGGAGCCAAAACTGAGAAGAGCCTAGATGTCTGTCTTTGATTTTTGAGAAGTCCAGTCCAGTCAGGCTGAAAATGATAATCTGAGAGGACAAGCTGTTGTCCGTGGTTTGACTATTACAGATAGCTATGCAGGAGTTGGACCATTTTTGGCTTTGTAGGCAAGCATCAGTGTTTTGAATCTGATGCGGGCAGCCACAGGAAACCAGTGAAGGGTTCTCAGCAGTGAAGTGGTGTGTGAGAAGACCAGGTGTGCTTCTAAATTAGCTGTAAAGGTCTTGTGGCCTTCTAAAATGAACCAAGGGAATTAGTAATATACACACTGAAAATAAGCCGATATTAAATAAACCTTATACATCCAACACTATCTTTGTTCGCTGACTCTGATAAAATAGAAATATCTTTAATAATATATTTATAATAATATATAATATAAAATAATATATACACAGATTTTCTTTCATATTTACTCGAGCTGTGGCATCTGAGTTTGTTTCGCTCCCTCCGCAATAATTATCTTTATTTGCCCTCCCCGCGTGCACAGGTGTGCCAGTACTCCAGCTTACCTGTAGGTCGCAGCATCACACCTGAGTATGGTGGTGAAAACCAAGTGTTTGTGTTGTTAAGAGTAGTTTATGGTTTGAGACAGCGTGCGCTTGCTCATTCTGTCGTATGCCCAGTGTAAACCGGACAGAGCTAAGGCTCTTATTCAGTGTCTGGTGTGAAATGAGTGTATGTGCTGTCGGTGCAGTACATTTGTCAGCACGTGCATTTGAGCACAGAGCGTGTTATATAAACACATATATAAAAAAAAAACGTTAAAACGTAAATTTGGTCGTGAACTCGTTTCAGTACCGCGGACAGCGCAGACACATCTGTCAGTGTCTAGAAACAGAAAGGGTGGTATCAAATTATCCCTCTTTGATGTGTCCGCGTGCCTTCTGAAGACAGTGTTTAATTACTGTTGTAAGGAAGCAGGCTGGGGTCGACTCTAGGTCGCTTAAGGTGGAGCCTTGGCAGATCTGTCAGGTCTGTTAATTGTTAATTATAATGATGAAATAGGGAAGATGTCATCATGTCAACCAACGTTTTTGGTTTTGATTAATTCATACACCTGTGCTGCTGCATATGGAAATAAAACATTCAGCTGTGAAACTTCATAGTTTAATAACATTAATTTACTGATAACACAATGCACCAACTTACAATTTCAACACCTCCTTGGCATAAGGCAGAAAGTCTTTACATTCGGTTATTTACAGCAATGAGCGCACAAACGCCATTATTATTATTATTATTATTATTAATAATAATAATAATTATTATTATAATAACAATAATAATCATAATAACTTTTATTATGTGTACACCGACGACCACGTGATTAATACACGATCTCTGATCTTTCCCTAATATAAGGTGTGTCCCAAGCCAACCCTGTCTGACGACTACCTGACCTGATGACAGATAATGACAGAAAACATGCGCGCGCACACACTATAAAATTGCAGCATTTTAACTTGAAAAAGTAAAATTTCCAATTTTTAGTTCATCTGGCTTCTAACAGTATGCGTTTGGCTCCTACTGATAAACACAGCTGTGCTGTTGCATATGGAAATAAATCATTCTGTGAAACTTTGCGGTATACTGGCGTTCATTTACTGACAATACCATAAGGCACCAAGCTGTAAAATTCTAACAGTTTGACCTAATTGGAAGGATTGTGGTTTCATGTCGACTGCCCCAGCACCTCCCGTAGACCCAACATCATCTTAAGTTTAACACCTGCCTGTACGTGCGCGCGCACGTGCTAGCATTCCTCTTCAACTCAGCAGGTCAGAATCTCAGAGAGTCGGGCAGTGATTGGATGTGGGTTGTGTTGAATGTGTTGCAGAAGAGGAAGAAAAACAAACAAACACACCAACAAACATGCAGTGAGAAAAACGCAGGCGCACACAGTCTCCTCTGTTGCTCTGTTGTTGTTTTTTTTTTAGCTTTTCTTTATTAAGAGAAGTCCAGTGTGAGCTCCTGTCTCTCACCAGCGCTGCGACTAAAACGCGCGCGCTCACCGGCGACTCAAACCTTTATACACACAAGGAAAGATTCACGAGCATCAGCAGCATCAACATGACAAACTATTTACACATTTAAATATACATATTAAAGCACAATAATGACATTTTACAGACATGGAAATGAAATCAGTACCACACGCGCGCGCGCGCTCACACAGTGAACAGAAAACACAGCACAGCATTAACACACAATCACTGTGTAATGTAGAGTATTGTGGGAAACACCTGTGTGTATGTTCGTGTGTGCGCTTCTATCATCACTTTCTCATGCAAATACACTTTCCTTTTCCGTGTGTGTCCGCGGGTTATGTGTGTGTGTGAGAGAGAGGGGGTGGGGGTGGGGGTGGGGAGGGTCATAGGGTCCTTAGCCCTTCTGCTGTGACTGACTCATGCACATACACGTGTCGCGTTTGTGTGTTGCAGTGGCATGTTAGTTGCGCGTGCGCGTGCGCGCGTGCATGTGGCCGTCCTTAGGACAGCAGTGAGTCTATTCTGAAGGGGTGGTAGGGACCCTCTCGCGCCGCACGGCACGGCGCGTGGAACCCTGGGCCCGCGCTCAGAAAAGCAGGCTGCGGCGCGAGTGCGGCGAGACCACCGAGTGGCGGCGTGTGAAGCGCCGGGCAGTTCACGAGGAAAGGCGTGAAGTGTGAAGTCAGTGCGGCGCGGTCCTCCGCTCGCTCCTCCTCGCGTCTGAACGTCGGCTTGCTGAGGATGCTCTCAATGGCGAAGGGGCCAGTGAAGCGCGGGCCCGCTCGCTCCCTGAGCGCGTGCTCACGCGGCCCGGCCTCCCTGTGGGGCTTCTTGGCACCGATGCGCTTCCTCCTGCGGCGGAATACGCCGTCGGCGAAAGTGTACTCGCTGTGCGGGTTCAGCATCCAGTAGTTGTCCTTGCCCCAGGGGCGCGAGGGGTCGCGCAGCACCTTAAGGAAGCAGTCGTTGAGCGACAGGTTGTGGCGTACCGAGTTGCGCCAGCCCGTGTAGGCGCCGCGGAAGAACGGGAACTTCTTCATCAGGTATTCGTTGATCTCGGCCAGGGTAAGGCGCCCGGAGCTCGAGTCCCGGATGGCCATCGCGATCAGGGCGATGTACGAGTACGGAGGCTTCGGCCTGCGCGCATACGCCTTGGGTTTGCCGTCTGAGGCGCGTGCTCCCTCCGCCTCCTCGGGTGGCGCCAGTGCCGCCCGGGACGCCGGGGCTGGACTGCAGGCGGCGAAGTCGCCGTCGGAGCCCAGCTCGTCGTCGGCGGACAGCGGCGAGTCCGGCGGCATGGCGGCAACAGAGAACACCTCCAGCTTCATGTCGGCACGAGGCTGCTGTAAGCGCGGCGCGCTCCGCTCATTCGCAGGGAAATGGGAAACGGTAAGCGCACGGAGTCCTTACGGGACAGCTGCGCGCAGAAGGGTAACGGGGGAATATATGCACGGGACCGGGAGAATCGGGCCGCCTACGAGAGGGGCGGGGCCTAGTGTAACCACCTGCTGGAGGTGGAAATCATCTACAGAGTAAATACAGGTATTGTAGACCAGTGTGTCTACAGTGGGTGGGCGTGGGGGATGTGGGCTCGTTTAGTAAGTCAAAAGAGGCACGTGGCACTGGCCCCGGGTTATAACAATTATGCTTTGGACTTACACTATGCACCAATCAGCAATAACATTAACACCACTGACAGGTGAAGTGAGTAACATTGTTTAGTTATTTCATTACAATGGCACCTGTCAGGGGGTTGTATTAGGCAACAGTATTGGGAAGAATTGGCCACAGGGTCATGGGCACCCATGGCTTACTGATGCATTTGGAGAGAAGGCTAGCCGGTCTGGTCCGATCCCACAGAAGAGCTATGCTTTAAAAAGTTAGTGCTAACTCTGATAGTAAGGGGTCAGAACACACAGTGCACCACAGTCATAACTGTTTCAGCAACATGAGGGACCTTCTCAATATTAGGAAGGTGGTGTTAACATTTTTATGGTTGATCAGTGTATGTTCAAGAGTATCACCCTTAATCACTGAATACTACAATGAGCACCCACTGCTGACACAGGTGTTCAACTGTGCACATCTCCACAGGAAAGCACTGCCACTGCCCAAAGTTATGGAGAAACAATGCAGTATTTTTAGGGTGGTGTTTGAGTTCCAGAACTAATCATCCAACATCAGTATTCAACCTCATCCCTGCTCTTGTGGCTAAATGCAAGTCACACCTTTACAGCAATCTAATGCAAAAAACATTCTATATTTTTCAAGTTTACATAACTTAGATTACATACATACAGCAGTGCTGTAATAGTCAGCCATTATTAGAAGTGGCAAAGTTTCAAGAAATTTGAGTTTTTGAGTATTTTTAATTAATTTTAATGTATTTTTGTCACATATAAGTCTAATTCTTCTTTTGGTGTCAATTTTATTTTTATTCTACTTAGCTCCTGTATTACTTTATCATTGCTCACAGTTCTGTTTTCAAATCTAGAGCTCAATTTCAGGATCACAGGAATCAAAAAGAAGAAAAAATATTGCCAAACAAACTTCATTTTAGGTCCTGAATGTATTTAAATTTCCACTGCAGTTCTATAAGACTTACGGAAAGTAAATCTTTTATTTTGCTTGGAAGTGATATTGTATAAGTGATCTGTTATTTATCTGTTTTTCTAATTTGAAGGGCCCATATCAGGGAAAGCCATGAAATTTTAGAGTTTGTTGACATATATTTAAGTTTCAAAACATACCATTTACACCCCATTCTAGACATTCCATTCCATGCCTATTCATTTAAGTATATTTGTCTATAGCATGTTAGGCCCACACATTCACAGTCAGGCTATAAGAACTGTTTCAGCCTTGACTTCCTTTTGAATGAGGCACAACACAAGGCAGCCTGCAGAGGTCATTTGCATATATTTACATATAAGACATATAGTTTTGAAGACACAGTAACAAAAACCATGTGTTTAAGTTTAAAGGAATAAAGAGAGGCTTTAAAATGCTTGAAATACATTATGATGGTTTTGACATAAAAACCTTTTACTTCAGACAAAATAAAGTACCAACAAAATATAGAGAGTTTATTTCACTGAAGTAACAAACTTTGATTTTGATCTTCTCAAACCACCTCTAGTCTCCATCTCTCTGCATCAATTGTACTTTAAACAAATTCCGCAATGGCGCTTCTTGACATGCAAAAGAACGGGGAAGTGTTGCATTGGCATTGTGTTTTTGGACAGATGCCATGTAAACAATGTGTGCAGGTGAGAAACAGTTTGGGTGTGTGTGTTGTGAGGGGGAGTGATAATTGTATAGGTGAGTGCAGTTACTTGGGTCACTGGCAGGTCAGACAGTTCCAGAGAAAGTTGAGACTCTGCTAAAATCTTTTAAAATAAATAAATAAATGAATGGCATGTTAATGCCCCTGTCCAAATCATGAGTCTAAACCTAAAGTACACTACCCCACCTCCCCACCCAGCAATGTTCCTCTGACTTCAGGCTTCATTCCTGTCTTTCACTCTGCTGAACACAAGGCTGAAGGTTTTGTAAAGTAAGTTAAGTTCCTTGCGTGCCATGAGGCGGCTGATAATCATTAACTTGTCTTCTCTGCCACACCTACACGCAGCCCATGGGATATTTTCATTTTGTGTGAATCCATTTTCATCAGCACCTAGTGAGTGGGTATTTTTATCGGGTTCATTGAGCAGACAGACAAGCCTCTGCAGCTTGTGGCATCTCTCTCTCTCTCTCTCTCTCTCTCTCACACACACACACACACACACACACACACACACACACACACACACACAC